>JAXCGZ010004118.1:0-2500 GCA_037179515.1 Halocaridina rubra
CAACAGTACTGAGTTAAGTTGCCAAGTAGTACAGCTGTCTTATTTTCTTCATTTTTTTTTTGCTTTTCTTTTAGCTTTCTCTTTTACTATTTTTTTTTAATTTTGTATATATATTGAGTTAAATGTAAAGTCTAATCCTGTGATAACATATCTTGGTTAGCAAGTGAGTTTATCAGTTAGGAAGAATATATAGCAGAAACAGGTGGGTGCCACCTCAGACACAGGTTCAAATTTTTCCTTCAGGTTTGACTTTTGTTTTGTTGCATTTTTTTCTTTTTCTTTTTATCCTTAAATTACCATGGTCAAGTTTTTAAGTTAAGATGTGTGTTACTAGAAAAGAGATAAACTGAGTCACTAAATAGCACTTATATGGAGATATAAAAATTCTGTGTGAAGCTTAATTAAAAGTTTTTCTCTTCTTTTTTTTTCCTCTTTCTCGTCTTCTTTCTATATTCTGTGAGAGGGAGAACATAAAAATGACGCCATCTCTGTCCCAAACCTCTCCCATCCATGGGTCGGTAGGAGGGGTAGCCATTAGGAGACTTAAACAGAAAATCAAGAATTTAGAGGAAATGGTTATAAGCCTTGATGATAAAATTCGGAGTATGGATGGAGAAATGAAAGAGAATGAAACACTCAGAGAGCAAATAAGATCTTTGGAGGAAGCAAATAAAGCACAAGGGCAGGAGAGAAAGGAACTAGAAAAAAGAATAAAGAAGCTGGAAGGGGAAAAGAGTCAACTAGAATCTAGAATTTCTAAACAAGAAGATAAAAACAAACAGCTGAATGACAACCTAAAGGAATTAGATGTTAGTTCACTGCTCTCTTCTGAGAGAGACGAGATTGCTGCTTGGAATGTCCAGATTAAGGAAACATTGAACAGTTCAGAAAAGAGTTCCAGGAGCTGAATATGGAAAATGATGCCATGAAAACTTCCTTTGCTGATGCACTAAAGGGGAATGTGGCAGTAAAAGAGGCTGTAAAGGTGGTGGCACTGGAAAACATACAAACAGTTGACAATAAAGAGACAGTAATCGAAAAAATGAAAGACGTTGTGATGGAAAGGGCAAACCCACTCATCAGACAGGCACTTGATAAGGAGAAGACAGTGGTAATCTCAGGCATAAGCGAATCCCAGGAGCCAACATGGCAGGGGAGACTTGAAGAAAATAAAGCTAGGGTTGTAGACCTGATAAGAAAGCTTGGAGTAGTATGTGGTCCTGAGAATATTGTAAACATACACCAACTAGGTAAATATTCGAGGGAAGGAAAGCCAAGACCAACAAAAGTAACCTTTGAGAGAGGGGAAACATGTAGGGAAATATTGTTAAGAAAAAAAAAGCCTAAAAGACCTTCAAGAATTCAAAGAAGTGTTCATTAGACGATACAGAACACAGGAAGAGATGGGAAAGATCAAAAACTTGTTGCAAGAGGCAAGAAGGTTAAATGATGAAAGAAATGAAAAAGAGAAGAAAAATTTTCATTACAGAGTTCTTCCAGACACAGGGGAGATAAAGAAGATAATGACAGAAGATCAGGGGATGGGGCCTCATTAAGATTGTTATCCACAAATGCTGATGGATTAGCTGGTAAGGCAGTAGAATTAAAAGATAGGATTCACAACAGTAAGGCAGATATAGTAGCAATTACAGAGACTAAGTTGAGTGAGGACATAAACAGTGTCACAGTTTTTCCTAAGGGCTTCAGAATACTAAGGGTTGAAAGATCTGAGAGGACTGGTGGAGGGATAGCACTGCTCATAAGTGAAAGGATTCAAGTCGAAGAAATAAACTTGGCTATAGAAAGTGAGTTCAAGGAATTTCTTGTTGCTCGCATAAATACTGGGTCAGAGAGCATTATAATAACTGTTGTATACAACCCAAGGAACCAAAATAGGCTTGAAGTTTATGAGGAAAGTCATATAGGTACTATTGAAGTCATAAACTCAGTTGTTAACATGGCACGGGAGAAAAAATGTAGGATTTTGATTATGGGAGACTTTAATCATAAAGAGATAGATTGGATAAATCTTGACCCACACAGTGGTGAGGACTCATTCGGGGCAAGATTCCTAGATTGCGTACAAGGGAATTTCCTACACCAACATGTAACGGAACCAACAAGGGCCAGGGGTGGGGATGAGCCATCACTACTTGATCTAGTGTTCACAGATAATGTGTTGGATATTGAAAAAATTGAGTATGAACCACCAAGTGGAAAGAGTGACCACTGTGTGTTGTTGATGGAGTATATCATTGAAGATATTCTTCCTGAGAGTAGAGGCACTGAGGACATGAGGAGGAACTATCCGAAAGGAGATTACATCAAAATGAATGAGCTTTTTGCAGTTATTGACTGGAGAACCTTATTTTACAACAAATCTGTACAAGAAATGTATGACATCTTTTGTGAGAAATATGGGAAGATAGTAGATTGCTGCATACCTGTCACCAAAGTAGGTGTAATTCATGCCAGAGAGAAATGGTTCGATAATGGGTGT
>JAXCGZ010004118.1:7500-12500 GCA_037179515.1 Halocaridina rubra
TCGCCGCACCAACCAATCCGCAAGCTACAAATCTCCACACAGTACCTGTGAGACAAGGCCGCTTGGCGAGTGTTACGCGGCCTCGGCAGTGGAGGAGGGATGCAACTCGCCAACTCATCAGAACAGCGATGGAAGTAGTAGCGATAGAAAAGGGATAGGGATGATACCTTACAGCGAAGAGAACAAAAGAAGTAAGAGAAGGGCAATTAATGAGTTTTACTGCCTTAGATTAAACCCTATCAAAGAGATAAGTATAAGAAACACCCCAGATGTGCGAGCATCATTTTAAGCAGGGACGAATAAGGCCTTTATAGATTTTAAGTAGCTGTAAAGAATTTTAGTAATGACGAAAGCGAAATAGATCCCCCATTTTTTTTATGCAGAATTAGAGAAAGTACAAAGATTTTGAATCGAAAGCTAGGTGTCTGATATTTTACTCTTGAATTGTGCAAAAGTAATATTTTGCTCTGAACAGACGGAGACCATTCATCTACTTTGTCAGACCAAAACGAATATTTTGTACCCAGGAGGTTATTACTGAGTCAGTGAGGTCTTCCATAATGCTTGTCTTCAACGGCCTTGGGTATGCAGTTTTTATTTGTTGCGTTCTAAATCAATATTATTGACAAAACATGAGAATCTTCGTATTCCATTGATTTTAATAGCGTGTGTGTGTGTGTGTGTGTGTGTGTGTGTGTTTATATATATATATATATATATATATATATATATATATATATATATATATATATATATATATATATATATATATATATATATATATATATATATATATATATATATATATATATATATATATATATATATATATATATATATATATATATATATATATTATATATATATATGTATGTGTGTGTGTGCATAAATGTGTGTACTTGTGTGTATGTAGGTATATATATATATATATGTATGATTATATATGTATGTATATACTTTGAATTTATGTGCTTAAAAGCAAATAATGAAGAAATTAGAATAAAAAATATCGAGGTAAATCCAGAACATTAGCCAAAATCTGACTTTTAAAAACAAAATCCCTTAAATTCCCTATTACGTTTGAGAGTGGACCCCATTTTCTTTATCCTATTACGGGAATTGGTTTTTGGATTCTGTTAGTATAAGAGCATCGTATCTCTTTTGCCAGAGAATCCAATCACTTATGTTCAGATTCCATAAGCGAAATGTTAATATTCCATCTAATGGGATCAGAAACCAACCAAGCCATATATATTCCTTTGGGAACAACTGAATAAAACGCACCTCAAGCGTACCAGAATGGTGAAGCTTTCCCAATTGGGAGTTAGTATGTTACTGTTCTTATGATATTATATTATATTTGTTTGCAACCCCGTCACGGTCTGAGGTTAGCAAGGGCATGCACTCAGGGTAACGAGTACACCTGCCAAAACAAGTCCTTAGCAAGAAGGCAACATTCCTAGCCCTTGGTAGAAAAGGAAGTCCGTGACGTAAAACCGAAACAACAACAACAACATTAGTTAATTTATAAATAAATTGAGAAAGAACACACAATGATAGCCTTAGGTGCGTTTTCTCCATTTGATCTGTATTCTGAGATAAGATAATAATAGTCATCTACAGCCTTCTCTCTCTCTCTCTCTCTCTCTCTCTCTCTCTCTCTCTCTCTCTCTCTCTCTCTCTCTCTCTCTCTCTCTCTCTCTCTCTCTCTCTCTCTCTCTCTCTCTCTCTTTCTCTCTCTCTCTCTCTCTCTCTTTCTCTCTCTCTCTCTCTCTCTCACACACACACACACACAAATACACACACACACGCATATATATATATATATATATATATATATATATATATATATATATATATATATATATATATATATATATATATGTATATATATATATATATATATATATATATATATATATATATATATATATATATATATATATATATTTATATATATATATATATATATATATATATATATATATATATATATATATATGTATATATATATATATATATATATATATATATATATATATATATATATATATATATATATATATATATATATATATATATATGTATATATATATATATATATATATATATATATATATTTATATATATATATATATATATATATATATATATATATATATATATATATATATATATATATATATATATGTATATATATGTATATATATATATATATATATATATATATATATATATATATATATATATATATATATATATATATATATATATATATTTTCACACGCAAACACACACACACCTATGTGAGACCAAAACTCGAATATGCAGCCCCCTTTTGGAATCCGCACTTGAAAAAGCACATAGCTAAGCTTGAAAAAGTTCAAAGACATGCCACGAAACTGGTGCCAGAAATACGCAATCTCAGTTATGATGAGAGGCTGAGGGAATTAGACTTACCATCACTCGAAACTAGAAGAGTGAGGGGGGATATGGTGACAGTCTTTAAATTCCTTCATGGTTATGATAGAGTGGATAGGGATCGATATTTTGATATGGCTGGCTCTAGAACTAGAGGTCATAGTTTGAAGCTTCGTAAGAAAACTTCTTTGCAGGATGTAAGGAAATACTTTTTCAGTGTAAGAGTAGTTGATAATTGGAATTGGCTAAGCGAGGAAGTAGTTAATGCTATCTCAATCCATAGTTTTAAGGACAGGTATGATAAGTATCACTAAGTATAAAATGGAACCGATGAGGAGACCGGAAGATACGAGCTTTGGGCTCTTTCCCGTAAACACAATTAGGTAATCACAATTAGGTAATCACACACACAGGCTCCCTCGCACGCCCTGCTCATTGAGCTAAGCTCTCTGTTCGTAATCCCATAGACCAAACCGAGATTGTGATGCTATTTCCATTGAAAAATTAATTAGTTCCAGGTCTTTTTTAGGACTTCAAAATACGCTTAGCACTGGATCGAAATTCATTTTCATGATATATTTTTTTTTAAATCACATATATTTCTACCTCTACGGCAGTGTATTGTTAGCTTCCTGGATGTCATATTATTATTATTTTGGCATTGAACAATCTAATATTAAAAAGATTTAGAGTTTTGACAACGAGTGTCCATTCATAGGTGCTCTTTTGTGAAATTTTATGTCATAATCTACATTCGAATGGGGGTGGACATAGGTGGGCTGAAGTTTGGAGATAGAGGGTGGATGCCCTTCTTAAAGGCTCACGGCGGGATAGAACTCGTGCAATTCAGATTCGTCACTTCCCCTCTCGCACTCTACAACTGAGCTACCGCGGAGCAGCAATTTTAGTACTTTTTTATGCTTAGTATAAAGCGACACAGGTTGTAGAAGAGCCAGGAGGATGGGCTGTGGCACTCCAGCAGCGCCATCTGAACGGTCGCTAGCTCCCTCGTCATTGCCCATAGAGCAAAGTAATTCCCTTATTGTTTTCCTTTCTTGATGTCGGCTACCCCCCAATTAAAGGGGTAAACAGCCAAGGTAGATAAATAGATACAACAGAAGTTGCTTAAAAGCAACAAGAAATATAAAAATTAAAGAAAAAAGAAAGATTATTATATGTGTTTATTTCAAGTTATTATTAAATTATGATATGTGGGTAGTCACCGTGGCTCAAGCGGTAGCGTCCGCGACTCTGAGGCGTCAGGTCGAGGGTTCACTCCCCTTCACGGTCTGAGGTTAGCAAGGGCATGCACTCAGGGTAAGGATTACATCTGCCAAAACAAGTCCTTTGCAAGAAGGCAACCGTCCTAGCCCTTGGTTGAAAAGGGAGTCCGTGACGTAAAACCGGAACATTAAATTATTATATGTAATATAGTAAGGAATACCGATTAATAGAACAAAAAGAGAGAAAAAATTGCCTCATTTAAACCCTCGTAAGAAGGCAACCGTCCTAGCCCTTAGTAGCAAAGGGAGCTCGTGACGTAAAACCGAATCCATTAAATTATGATATGTAATATAGTAAGGAATACCAGTTAATAGAAAAAAAATTGCCTCATTTAGGAAAAAAAAATAAACATTAAATTTCGTGACTTCATATGGTCACAGTATGTCAGTATTTCGTATGTGTCCAACTCCATTCGAATGGAGAATATTTGTGAGACATGAATCGGTGAATTAAATATATCAAATCAATAGAATAATACAAATTTTCCTGCTTCAAGGATTATTAAAATATGATTTTTCCCACTACTCGATGTCCTTTGTTATATTTTTATTAATTAATAATTCTTCATTGATTATGATTTTCATGCACTATTTCAACATGTATATATTCAGTCCCAACATGGGGCATTATGAAGGACATCCAACCATAATCCCCCTTATAACTCCAACATATCAGGCCACTTTCACACTAAAGTGGCACGTCTCACGTGGCATGCAACGTGGCACGCAAGTTTAAAACGAACATCCGGCAAATACATAAAACCTTTCACACATAAGTGGCGTGACACGTTCCATATACCACGTACGACTTGCGACGCAAGTCACACGTGGCAGGGACGTGTCACACCACTTGTGTGAAATGTTTCATATTTCCGGATGTTGGTTTTCAACTGGCGTGCCACGTGACATGCCACATGCGACGTGCCACTTTGGTGTAAAAGCGGCCTTAGTGTCTACTCCCATTTAAATTGTAACTCATTCTGACACATAAAATGTTGCTTATTCATATTAAGTACCATTTGAAACAGAAGATTTCTTAAAAATTAAATGGTAAAACAGAGAATAATTTTTATGTACTTTCATTTGCATTACTCTCGAATATTGTAAAATATTGTATTTTGCTTTTTGCTGGATGTATGTGTGATTCCGTGAATGTTATCGTCACGGTCATCATCATCATCATCATCATAATCATCATCATCATCATCCTCATCATCATCATCATCATCATCATCATATTATTATTATTATTATTATTATTATTATTATTATTATTATTATTATTATTATTATTAT
>JAXCGZ010004118.1:22500-42500 GCA_037179515.1 Halocaridina rubra
ATCTAGATAATGGTGAGATTCAAGCCCATTGTTTATTTGTGTAATGACATATGCCTATTCTACCGATTTTTCTGACAATTAATAGATTAATAACATATTCAGTGTCTAATTCCAGTATTAAACTAAACTTTACTATTACATTTTGTATTTGTCGGCTTTGCCAGGTAGACCTTCTTAACTTAACCTAACCAAACCTAACCTAACTTAATTATGAAAGATAGTTATGGGCTTCAGATACCTTATAATTTGATCTATTTTTATTTAAATTATGTACTTTATTATTTCTGATGTTATTGTTATTTTAAATATTTATTTACATATCTATTTATGCATTTTTGGTGTTCATGTTGCAAATACCTATAGAACACAAATAAAACTACGGCTTTGTGATTGTTCTAGGAAGAATTAGTTAGGAATTTTTGTTGATTTTGAGTTATTTAGTTGATTGCTATTCTTAGGTATTTATAAGTGAAGTTTATGTTTTTGCATGAAAATGATATGAAAGTAAAAAAATGATAAGATAAAATTTTCTGTGATTAATGGAAAGTGCAGAAATGGGGAACCATTTAGGGTGGACGAGTTTCTTGTAGATCACTGCACGAGCTGCCATGTATTTAGGTTCACCATTCACGTGTGATTGTTCTGTGTCCTCTGCTGTTAAAGTGCATTCCAAGAGCAAACTGTGTGTCAAGTACATAAGTTTGTTTTGTAACGACTGTAGTTACTTCACTACTTCAAACGGAAAGCAAGAGTTATTTTCCTTAATATATAAAAGAGGATGTTCACCAATACATGCAGAATATTGAACTGATTTAAAGATCAAATTCAGGGTTATTTATATGTACAGCTATTTCAGTGGGAGGAGTTACAAACAACCAAAGAGTAATTATTGACCCATTAAATACAATTTTAAAATAACTTAATAATTACTAAATGATTACCTATTTACAATAATTACATATTTTGATAAAAAAATATTATTTACAATTTGTACATTTGTACAGTTTCATTTGTAAAGAAAAACAACAACGTGCCATTCAATGTGAAGCAGCTTGTTTTTGATGCGGCACTCATGTTATCCCTTGGCTGGGGGGAAGTCATGGGTGGGTTCCGATGTTAAGCTTAATAATTGGTCTCTAAAGAAACTTTTGGGAGTAAGGAAGACAACTTCTACTATTGTATGTTATATGGAGTTAGGCTATCCTGCACTGCCCGATCTTGTGAAATACTCGTACAGGCAACATAAATTCTTCCATAAAATGTGGGATGAAGGTTGCAATATAGATGATGATTTCCTTTTATTTTGCTCTAAAGACAGTAACTAGTGCCAGCACATCCACGGGGGGATATTTACGAGGTCTAATACAAGACTTAGTGCCTCATATTTCTGTACTGATGGGCAAATATAGAATTTCTATAGAAGTATTTTTTTTTTTTTAGATTCTCCACCCACGGTTGGGTGGAGCGGGTCATGGAGAACCCATAGGGTGGTCGCCAGCCGGCACAGGCCCCAACCCCCCACTGTGGTACCTAGCCACAGCAGTAACCTCCCCAGTAAACAGCTTAAGCTCTCTTGCCTGAACGAGGCGCTATCCGTCGACCCGGCGAATGCGAAGCCAGCGCGTTACCACTGTACTAGCCAGGAGGCTTAAGGATCAACTGTATCGAGATGTATCCTGTACAGAGATATTAACCTTACCTTGACAACACATGAGATTTGCACACAAAAAACATGTAATTAATGAGATTCACAGGCTAGAGTTCACAAGACTCCGAGTATCTGGGTCACAACCTAATGGTAGAGACAGTTCGTTGGAACATGCGTGGTCGTCCACCACTTGAGGAGCGACTTTGTAGCTGTGGCGTGGTGCAGACTGAGAAACAGGTCGTGGAGGAATGTGTTCTCACCCAACACCTTAGGTTGAGATATCAGTACACTACACTCGAGGACATTTGTTCTGACTCTACCACTGAGATAATGTGTACAATTGTCCATGATGTACTGCATGTATATAAATGACTGTCGGTGATGAATTATGTTTATGAGGTTCATATGTATATTTTTTGTTTTTGTCTTTTGTATGCAGAGACAGATAATTTGTTTGGAAATAATTTTTCTGGACTACAGATAGTTCAGTGATAAAGTTTTTAATATGCATTGTAATGTATATGCTATCAATATTGTATTTTTATTTCATAATTACTATAAGCTGCTGTCAATAAATTACCTGTCTATCTATCTATCTATCTATCTATCTATCTATCTATCTATCTATCTATCTATCTATCTATCTATCTATCTATCTATCTATCTATCTATCTGTCTATTTTTGTGTGTGTCTATGTGGTTTTGTGACCTTACGTACAATACTAAAATAGCTAATACTTATAGTCTTTTGTAACCTTTTTTATTTCTTTTTTCTTCTTTGTCAGCATTTATCGTGGTAGGATGGCCCATGGCAGCAGCCGCCCGTTGCTGTACTGCAAATGAAGATCCTTTGAACTTAAATAGAACTGGCCAGGAAGATCTTCCTTCAGTTACGACTCTTTTCCTATGCCCACATCTACACCGAATATTCTGGCGTATGCGTTACACATCTCTTATTGTCCCTTCACATCTGACAAGTCACAACACTACTTTATGTTGTCTTGGTGCTAGGGTCCGATTAGATCAAAGTTCTTTGCTCCTCTCAGTGTCACACTCATTAAAAAAAAATTACTCATAAATTCCTCTTCTATTTTTGAAATTATTAAGTAGCTGCAGGGCGTTAGGAAGGATATCCAACCTTAATCCCCAGTTCTTAAATTTTGTCCACCCCCATTTAAGTGGGAACCAATTGTGATGCATAAGACAGTGCAATAATTATCTATACACATATTTTGCTTTATTTTCGGAAAATATTTACTTTAACACCCCCAGCGAGTGAAATTCAAATACATAACACTGGAAAAAAATAGCTAAAACAAGTAAAAAATAAAAATTTCAGTTACCAGTTCGAGTCCTAATTAGGGTAGAAGTTAACTAAGCTAACCAAACCTAACTTAACCAAATAATGTAATAAAGTTTTTTTTTTTTCAACTGGGATGTATGAAAAAAAATAATATTCCTTATTTCTTAATCAAATTTAACTTACCTTAATGATACAATAACTTTCATTATTTTATCCTAACTGGATGTGTGATAGCGCCAGCGCTCGATATATATGGGAATGGCTGGCAGGTTATAGGGGACATTGCCCTGGCTCTATCTTAATTGGTTTGTATCGATAGCGCCATAAGATAACAAGTAGGACACTAATTCTCTCTCTCTCTCTCTCTCTCTCTCTCTCTCTCTCTCTCTCTCTCTCTCTCTCTCTCTCTCTCTCTCTCTCTCTCTCTCTCTCCATGTGTATCTGTCTGTCTGCCTGTCTGTCAACTTATTTGTACCCGCATCTGTTGTATTATTTGTCTGTGCATCTCACTAACTCTTTGTATTGTTTGCATACGCTTGCGCTCATTCTTTCTCACCTTTCTACCATACGCCTGAGTAGACAGTTCTCTGTCAGTCGGCTGACCATGTATGAATTTCAGCTCCTCCACTCTCTTCTGTCTTCGTATAGTCTTTCCTCCTCCACCTGTTGCACGGATGTTCCTCTATTTTTTAGAGTTCTGTCCACACAATCCAGCCATCTCTCACACAAATAAATTATATATTTTGCATGCCGTCCTGTATATATGTCTGCCCTTAGCTATCTATGCCTAAATATCCATTCATTTCCACTGATTTGTATCTTCTTCTTTTTTTTATTTGGTATTGGTTTACTTTTTTTATTATTCATTATTGCTTTGTATTCTTCAAAGACATATTAATGTAGTGTTAATCATGCCTTATTAAGATATATGTGTATGTGGTTATATTAGAAATATACATGCGTGTGTACGTGCTTCATAGATGTATGTTTATGTGTGTGTGTGTGTGTGTGTGTATTAAGGTTAATGCTATTACCCCCCATATATGTTTATCTAAGAGAGCTTTTTATGGGCTGTATTCCTTATCGGAGTAATTCTCTGTTCCGCTGTTATAGATCGTAAGAAATTTATAGGGGAAAAACAAAGTCCTTATCGATTGTCGATGTTAATGAACTCTCTCTCTCTCTTTCTCTCTCTCTCTCTCTCTCTCTCTATCTCTCTCTCTCTCTCTCTCTCTCTCTCTCTCTCTCTCTCTCTCTCTCTCTCTCTCTCTCTCTCTCTCTCTCTCTCTCTCTCTCTCTCTCTCTCTCTCTCTCTCTCTCTCTCTCTCTCCATACTCATTTTGCTTTTTTTTACCTATCCTCATCCCATATACGAACTACCTCAGCCTTTCCTCTTACTAGTTCATGTATACCTTTACCTTCTCTATCGTTCATCTAACATGTGTTTTGTCATCTATATTAGCTTCCATTTTCTAACTAGAAATCGCGCTAAGAGGAAATTAAATTCAGATTTTAGAGTAGAAGGTTTGTCTGTTGATCATATCAACAGTTCTGGAAGCAGAAGGAAACAGACTTATACGTGTTTTCTTCGCATACACTGTATATGATGGTAATTCAATTCAGTCTACGTGAATCATGAGATGAAGCTGTTGGGGTAAACCAGCTGCGGCTTTCGGGCATCAAGGTAGAAACTCCTTACACACTTACCCTGTGGATGACCCAAGCAGGGTGGTGGGAGTTAGGAATCATGTCAGCCTGTTATCCTCGAGGAGCTATGAGGAGTGGTCGAGGTACATTAGCTTCTGGTTAATGTGTGTGTTTTGATTTGGCCAATGCCTACATATACATGGTATATGTATAAGTGCAACTATTTATTTTCGAATGTGTTTGCTAATCCTGTCCTCGAAAAGTTAGTGTTTTTGTGCAGTTTTTGCTTAGTCAAGATATATCGTCCAAGCAACACCTCCATTAGTACAGGGCAATTGTACAAATTTGCACACATCTGCCAATACAATTCCTTCGTAAGAAGGCAACCGTCCTAGCCCTTAATAGAAAAGGGAGTTCGTGACGTAAAACCAAATCCAATCCAGAGCAAGAAGAAAATAACTCAAACTAAAATGTGAGAGTAACAAATGAACTCACTGTTATCTATTTCTGAATTCAGTGCACAAAGAAAATTACAGTAAGTAAATAAATGAAATACTGAGTCACCATAATAGATAAAGTAACGAAACGTCTTTAAAAGAATTATTCCGTTTCATCTCGTTCTGGTTTTACGTCACGAACTCCCTTTTCCACCAAGGGCTAGGACGGTTGCCTTCTTGCAAAGAACTTGTTATGGCAGATGTAATCGTTACCCTGAGTGCATGCCCTTGCTAACCTCCGACCGTGACGGGGCGCAAACCCTCGACCTGACGCCTCAGAGTCGCGGACGCTACATCTTGTGTCCATTTTTATTAATTTTATTTTTTCACACTTTTTGTCATTGTATAATTATATAGATAAAAATTGCAGATTTTTCTATTTTCCAGACATGGCTTTCTAATTTCTTCTACTTTTCATCAGTATTTTTATATTTAATTTGCTCCTTTTATTGCTTTGATAGCTGACCTATTTTCATAATAGTTCATCTCAAAACAAAGTTACTTTTATTGCTGTATTTAATTCTTTTTTGCAGTAAAGTTTATATTTAGTCTAAGGATATTTCTACCTTTTTTTTAATTTCCTCTATGTGTCTTTTTTTCGCATTTACATTTTCATTTTTGTTTTATTCTTGACTCTGATATCAAACCTTACTTCAAGTTATTCAACAGAAAAATGGTTGACTCACTGTCCTTATGTTTTGCTTCCTTCCTTTTCACTGATTTGTTGGTTTTTATAGTTGTTACAGGTTCAAAGGCACAATATAGTAATAGGAGTTTGTCTGGGCTCTTAGTACAGATGGATCAACAATTAACCCACCATTTGTAGTGATGTACTCAATATACCTTTCAACCTGCAAGACTTAACACAGCGATAGACTTGAGTAATTTCCTATCAACAATCTGGATAATTCTGTGAGAAAATACCAATTTCCCCCTTGAAACGAGGCAGCCTGAAAGTGTCAGTCTTTTGAATGGTACACCACACTTTTACGCATTAAACCAAGGATTTTTCTTTTGGAGAGAGAGAGAGAGAGAGAGAGAGAGAGAGAGAGAGAGAGAGAGAGAGAGAGAGAGAGAGAGAGAGAGAGAGAAATGGCTCAACGTTCCATCACTTGTTAAATAACAAAACTTCCTAGCGCTGTAGACTGTGGTAATCTTTTCTCTTTTGCCAGGAAAACTTATATCTCCACTGTCTCAGTTTTAATGAGTTCTTAAGAGGCAGAGAGAGAGAGAGAGAGAAAGAGAGAGAGAGAGAGAGAGAGAGAGAGAGAGAGAGAGAGAGAGAGAGAGAGAGAGAGAGAGAGAGAGAGAGAGAGAGAGAGAGAGAGAGAGAGTAGCATCAAATATTGTATGCCCCATGCGTCATATATCTACAAATCCCTCCACTGGCGTAACAAGTCTCTCTCATCTCGTTTCTTGGAACGGTCCAGCCAGGGTCAGTAAAGAGGGCTGGTGTCAGGAAGGGTATCCATCTCTAAAACCTAAGCCAAATCCAATACTTATTGCCCTCAAACGAACATAAGAAGAGCTGCAGATAAAGAAGAAAAAGATGTGTCAGAATCTCGTCCCGAATTAACTTCATATCTGTTTTTAATAGCTAAAACTGTTGACTAAAAACAGACAAGTTCCGGTTTTAAGTCACGGATTCCCTTTCCTACCAAGGGCTAGGACGGTTGCCTTCTTGCGAAGGACTTGTTTTGGCAGATGTAATCGTTACCCTGCATGCACGCCCTTGCTAACCTCAGACCGTGACGGGGCGCGAAACCTCGACTTGGCGCCTCAGAGTCGCAGACGCTACCGCTTGAGCCACGGTGATTACGACTAAACACAGACAAGATTTGTTTATTTTGCTAACAGCCATATTTTTACAAAGTGTTTTAATAAACTAGACAACCAGAGAATGGAATTGTTCGACATACGTCACCCCAAATCAAGCAGACACAACCCACGTGTTCTTTACTTTCATATTAGCTCTTTATTAAATAAAAACAGTGTTGATTAATCACAGAAAAGGTTGTACGGTTGCCTAGCAAAGCATAACATCACAGTGTTGCCATATGCCTGGAAACATGAAATCAAAATGGTTAAACTTACGTCACACAAAATCAATTAGACTAACGATCGTGTTCTATAAATCCCGGTTTCCTCACATTAAATCCTTAATTGCTGATTTTTCCTCACTTGAAATATCTCTAATATGTCTGTCTACTTCTCGATGACTTTTAATTAAAATAATTTGTTCTCATTGTCTCAGTTTTGTAGACCTCTCTTATTGGTGAACGACAGTGGACAAGCTCTTGATTAAATTTCATGTAGAGCCCCTGACAAACTCTGAGTTCTTGTTGCTAAGGTTTGTTGGAAATTCCTTTTTGGAGAATATCTTGACACCTTTGTTTATTTTATGATGATTTATTTACTTATTTTGTGCCTGTAATGTTCGATAACTTTTAGTAATATGTGTGATAATGTGTTAGTTCATAAACACGTGGACTTGTTTTGTTTTGGGAAAGTACTTCAGTTAACGTACATATTTGCTTCGTAATTGATCTCTCTCTCTCTCTCCTCTCTCTCTCTCTCTCTCTCTCTCTCTCTCTCTCTCTCTCTCTCTCTCTGTATATATCTTTCTCTCTTTGTTCATATTGTCTTTCTCTTCTTAATTCTTTTTTCGTAGGCGAACTACCTCAGCTTTTCCTCTAGCTATCGCTTTGGGCTCTTGGTCACCTTTGGCCCTTCCAATAACATATTCATTTCGTAGTATATCGACATCCGATCCTCGAAGTAGAGATCATGCTGAGAGTGATTCACATTCAGATTTCAGAAAAGCTAGTTGTGTGTCGAACATTCCTACGTATTTATGTATTTATGAGTTACTTAAAGAAGTGGTCTGGATACAGGAGTCAGTATACTTACAAGTATTTGTATGGCACTTAACAATTGTTTTATGTTGATTATATGTTTTGTAGTCACCGTGGCTCAAGTGGTAGCATCCGCGACTCTGAGGCGTCAGGTCGAGGGTTCGCGCCCCGTCACGGTCTGAGGTTAGCAAGGGCATGCACTCAGGGTAATGATTACATCTGCCAAAACAAGTCCATCGCAAGAAGGCAACCTTCCTAGCCCTTAGTAGAAAAGGGAGTCCGTGACGTAAACACGGAATAAAAACGGAACGTATGTTTATATGTTTTATGTTGAGCATGCTAAAAGTGTAGCTGTAAATGATTTGTTTTTATTGATGCAATTAATCTCCATTCGAATGGGGGGTGAACGTAGCCATGTAAGAGCTGGGTGATTGAGGTTAGATGTCCTCCCTAACGCCCCACTGTGGGATCAAACTGCCACTGGGCAGTTGCTTCCCGACTCGCGCGTTTCTACCACTGAAATCCTCTGTAAATAGTATAGTCGAAAGTTCAAAATCTAAAAATTTTATGTGTTTGAGCAACTGTAGTAGTATTTTACCTTCCAAGTAACCTCTTCAGCTATATAGGGTAAGCACACATCCCCTCACATAGAAACACGAACATTTTCATGCTTAATGTAAACATTTTGAAGCGCTTCTCTCAAAACAGCTAATTACTTCTTCACGTTTTTGTTTAATTCATTGAGACGCAAAAAATGAATATAAAAAAGTAAAAAAAATACGTACAAGAATAAGATCTTGGATAAATAAAAGTGACGCATCTTTAATAAAAGCATTTCCATTTATTTTTTTTTTCCACAAAGACTTCCATTAGGCTTGACTTTTAGTCCTTGAAAATATCTCGCGTTTTTAATTTTCATTCTGTGTCGTTCAAATTTGTGATATCTTTCATCGTCTGTTTCATAAGCTCCACCAGGCTTTGATAGTTGACTTGTTTTTATAATATTTCATTCATCACAGAGAAGGGTGACTCTCCTACTGTCTTAATAATTATTATTTTTCTTTTTCTCTATGCCTATAAGTTTTATATTTTGAGTCTGATAATTTTTATTTATTTTGTTTTAAGTGCCTTTTACATCTAATTTACTAGTTTTTGCCTATTTTCACTTTATTTTCTCAAGGCTTTGACAGGTAGATTATTTTCAAAGATTTCACTCATTACAAAATAGGGTGATACTGTCGTATTATTTAGTGCCGTTTTTAGGAAGGCTATTCATTATGTACTATAGTTTTTATTGAATTATGATATATATACTCGAATCTCTTTGACAAGAAACAAGTGAATATCTGTCCTCTTGCCACGCGTCCTTAGTATATTCTCACTAATGTGATGAAGTTCTCTATATTGAGGACTTCAGTGTTCATCACAGTGAGTGGCTTAAGTCTTCTCACACTGATGTGTAGGAGGAAGTGAGGCCTCATACTCACGAACTGGAGCAAATTATCAAACATCCTGCTCTTGTTCCCGATCGACACGAGCATGCAGCAGAACTCTTGACCTATTTCGTTCTTCTAATCCTTCAAACTAATCTTATTCTGTGCTTTCCCCTCTTGGTAAATCTGACCGTTCTGTGATCTCAATCTCTTCCATTTTTGTTCCCCCTCCATCAATTCCTCCTACTTAGCACCGCCTCTGGCATTTTGAGTATACTCAACGTGAACATTTGCATAACTTCCTCTTTGACTTCCCATGGGATGACTACTGCTTTCGGTCCCACAACCCTGATCAAATAGCCCTAAAAGTTGACGAGATCATAATCTCCGGAATGGAAGTGTTCATCCCCTACTCTATAAATACTTTTTCTCCTCCTAATTCTTGGTATGTCTGTGCTTGCTCCATGGCTATTCAAGCCAGTGATCAGGCATACCAGTCGTACTCGCTTTGCTTTTATTGTAGCCAGGAATCGCTGTACTGCTCAGATTCGAAGATCTAAAGCTTCCTTTATAAGAAGGAAAGTTGACAACTTTAACTCCTCCCATTGATAAATGTTTCTGGTCCTTAGCCAAAAACCTCTCCAAAAACTTGTGAATCTCAAACTTTCCCCCTCTCATTCGTTCTGATGGTTCTAAAGCTTGGTCTCCCACTGACAAAGCCACTCTCTTTGGGTCTCATTTTTCTGCCAACTGTTCCGTAAGCGATTCCATCGCACCTGTCCCTCAATCTTTACCCCTCTCTAACCCTATGCCCTCCGTTATCCTTTCTTCACGCAAATATCATAAGGTACTTCACTCGCTAAGACGAACAAGGCATTTTGTCCCGATGGTATCCCTGCAAGGTTCCTTAAGGAGTGTGCAGATGAACTGGCTCCTCTGCTTTGCTGTCTTTTTTGCCTCATTTTCTCACCCAGTATCTACTCCTTCATCTTGGATGCATGCTCTACTTCAGACTGATCCTAAGAAGGGTGACCGCTCTATTCCTTCAAACTACCGGCCTATTGACCTAACCTCTTCTATCGCTAATGTTTTCGAAACTTTGCTCAATGCTCACTTGCTTTAACGTCTTGAATCTACCTCACATATCTTCGATCTTTTTCGTTTTCGTCATTACTTTAACTCTTTACAATTGCTTAAAATCTATAAAAGTCTTATCTGTCCCTGCTTATATTACAGCTTACACATTTGTGAGCTGCTTCTCATACTTATCTCCATTATAGGGTTGAATCTAAGGCAGTAAGACTTATCAATGACCCTTATCTTACTGATGCATAGAGCACGCCCATGAGTGTCCCATGTGCAAGCAAGAAGTCTCACGTGGCTCTCTGTCCTCTAAGAGCACGCTCATATAGCTGGGAAAACTGGGATTGTTTAGGTGCCCACACACCATAGGTTATGGTGTGTTCCTTCTTCTATTGAAATCCTATTGGTGGAGGCATGACCAAGTGCCTGACCCGAGGTAATAATAAGGGTCATTCCACGAGCGGGAAAGTTAGAGTATTGTTGGCACCCATACAGATAACATTATGTTAAGGGGACGGGGGGCATTGAGATCTAGATAAACCATGTAGTTTCTAAATAGATTAAGTGTTAAGTATCTTCGCATATCTATTATCGCCTTGCATGAGAGAGCCCTGGCCAAAGGTGGCAGCAAAAGAATCAACCAAATACACAACTACAAATACTCCAATGTTATACCACAGGCTACGATTCGATATATAATACCACATGGGTAAAGAAGATCCATACGACACTGGTAGGCAACTATAGGATCAACATCTATAGTACATTACTTCTAATGTGGATTCTCTTTCTCTTCACTGTAAGGTATCATCCATTTCTCTTTTCTGTCGCTACTACTTCCATCGCTGCTCTGAGGAGCTGGCGAGTTACATCCTTCACCCTTGCCAATGCCACGTAACACTCGCCAAGCGGCATCATCTCACAGGTACTGTGTGGAGATTTGTGACTAGCAGATTGATCGGTGCATTCACTGTTTTTTTCCCATCTACCTCTAGACTCTGGAACTTTCTTCCTTTTTCTGTCTTTCCTAATTTTTATAACCTATCTCCTTCAAAGAGGGAATCTGTCATCATCTCAGGGCCTAATCCTGCCATATCTCTAGGTCCCCATTCTTTGACTATTCTTAAAACTTGTCCTTTTCTTTGTGTATCACTACCTCATCTCTGCCTTGTCCTTAACCTTTTTCATTTTCCTCGTCTCCATGTGTACATCGTTCCCGGGCCTTTATTGATGAGGGCAGTTTCCTTGCTTTTCCCGGTGTCACACTCATAAAAAAGATATGTTCATTTTGCCTACGAAGAGAAAAGAGTAAGCACTGTAGTATCTTAATGCTTACGAATATACTTATTTACTCATCTTCAAAGGTATGTCTTTCCATGTATTATTCATAGCTGGGCGCGAAGATGCTACCTAGTGGTATATGTACTTTTTATTCTGTTCTGAGCAGTTTTTTTTTAAGAGTGTGACACAGGGACAGGCAGAAACTGCCCTCATCAATAAAGGCCAGGGCACGAGAAAATACCAAGACGAAGGAAAAGGAAAAGGTTAAGGGCAAGGCAGAGATGAGGTAATGTCACACAAAGGAAAACGACAGACAGAAAAAAACATTCAAAGTACAGAGCCCCAGAGATATGGAGGACTAGGCTCTGA
This sequence comes from Halocaridina rubra, assembly GCA_037179515.1. NCBI lineage: Eukaryota > Metazoa > Arthropoda > Malacostraca > Decapoda > Atyidae > Halocaridina > Halocaridina rubra. The sequence goes on from JAXCGZ010004118.1 coordinate 34,617, forward strand.
GATGACGATAGATCTGCTTTTTGAAGGATGAAAGGTCATAAGAATTAGGAAAGACAGAAGGAGGAAGAGAGTTCCAGAGTCTGGAGGTAGATGGGAAGAAGCAGTCGCTGCACCGACCAATCCGCGAGCTACAAATCTCCACACATTACCTGGGAGATGAGGCTACTTGACGAGTGTTACGCGGCCTCGGCAGTGGCGGAGGGACGCAACTCGCCAAGTCGTCAGAGCAGCGATGGCAGTAGTAGCGATAGAAAAGCGAAAGGGAAGGTACCTTACGGCGAAGAGAGAGAGAATCCAGGTTAGAAGTAAGAGAAGGATCATCAATGAGTCTGACTGCCTTAGATTCAACCCTATCATGAAGATAAGTAAAGGAAGAAGCACCCCAGATATGTGAGCAGTATTCTAAGCAGGGCCGAATAAGACCTTTGTAAATTTTAAGTAACTGCAATGAGGAAAAGTAATGACGAAAACGAAACAAAACCCCAATTTTTTTGATGAAGATTTAGAAATTTGGATTATGTTATTCCTCCAAGATAAGTTAGAGGCTATATGGATTCCTAATATATTGATAGAGTTAAGAGGGTAAATTTGTTTAGTTTCGAAGACAATAGGGCTATCAGGAGGAGAAGAAGATAAAGAGATAGCCAGAAACTGTGTCTTGGAGGCATTGAATTTAACTAAATTTTGAGTGCCCCATTCAGATACTCTCTGCAAATCGGAGTTAAGAGTAGAAGAAAGAGTGATACGAGATTGTTTACGAGTAACAGATGAAGGTTGTGAAGAAAAGGCAAAGGAAAACTGAATGGTAGAATCATCAGCAAAGGCATGAAGAAGAGAGGAAGATGGGGATTGTAGATCATTGATGAAGAGAAGGAAGAGAGTAGGTGAGAGAACAGAGCCCTGTGGAACACCACTGGTGACAGAGAAAGGGCTAGATGTCACGCCATCAACAACTACAGACATAGAACGGTCAGCAAGAAAACTGGAAATCAGAGAACAGAAAGAAGGGGTAAAGCCATAGGCTGGGAGTTTGGCCAACAGAGCCTTGTGCCAGACTGTCAAAAGCCTTAGAGATATCAAGGGCGACGACAAAGGATTCCCCATAGTTCCTCAGAGAAGATGACCATACATGAGTAAGATAGGACAGGAGATCACCAGTGGATCTTGCCTTGTGGAAGCCGTCTGGTGATCGGAGAGAAGTGAGTTAGATTCAAGGCGTTTCAAGAAGTGAGCATTGAGCAAAGTTTCGAAAACTTTAGCAATAGAGGAGGTTAGAGCAATAGGTCGGTAGTTAGAAGGAATAGAGCGGTCAGTTGATTTTGCATGTGAATTTGCAGGTATCTTTTCAGTGGGAAGATGTTTTAAAGGTAAATGTAAGATGTTTTATAATGGCAGAATAGGTATATGGACACATATTCACGTGTGTGAGCTCCTGGTATAATTGCTTCCAGCAGTATCCCACCATTCTCTGCTTAGAATACTGCTCACACATCTGGGGTGCTATTTCTTATACTTATCTCCTTGATAGGGTTGATTCTAAGGCAGTCAGACTCATTAATGATCTTTCTCTTACCTTTAATCTGGATTCTCTCTCTCTTCACTGTAAGGTATCTTCCCTTTCTCTTTTCAATCGCTGCTACATCCATCGCTGCTCTGATGAGTTGGCGAGTTGCATCCCTCCGCCACTGCCGAGGCCGCGTAACACTCGCCAGGCAGCCTCATCTCACAGGTACTGTGTGTAGAATTGTAGCTCGCGTATTAATCGGTGCAGCGACTGCTGTTTCCCATCTACCTCCAGACTCTGGAACTCTCTTCCTCCTTCTGTCTTTCCTAATTCTTATCATCTATCATCCTTCAAAAAGCGGATCTATCGTCATCTCAGGGCCTAGTCCTCCATATCTCTGGGTCCTCTGTACTTTGACTGTTTTATCTGTCTGTCGTTTTCCTTTGTGTGATATTTCCTCATTTTTGCCTTGTCCTTAACCTTTTTCTTTTCCTTCGTCTTGGTGTTTTCTTGTGCCTGGGCCTTTATTGATTAGGGCAGTTTTTGCCTGTCCCGGTGTCACACTCATAATAAAAAAAATTAAAAATGTACTGAGTATCTTTTCCAAGGAAGGAGCTAAAAATGATAGATCATGCTTATATCCTTTCCGCGTTGTCATTTTTACTGAGAAAAGATTATTTATTTTTATCCATGGTACTGGTCGACATGGAACCATGATTTTTTCAAATGGTTGGTCAGTCTTTAACCCATTAAGCTAAGGAATTGAGGAGAGGAGAGAGAGAGAGAGAGGAGGAGGAGAGAGAGAGAGAGAGAGAGAGGAGAGAGAGAGAGAGGAGAGAGAGAGAGAGAGTAATGAAGGAAAATTGTTCCGTGTTACATCACTTGTTAAGTTTTAGTATTTTTTTCGTATATATAGGTACAGTGAACGTTGTATACAGTAGTAAACTTTTCTCATCTCACCATTAAAAAAAAAGAGAATCATTTATATCTACTGTCTTTGTTTTTTCCAGCTATGGAGAGAGAGAGAGAGAGAGAGAGAGAGAGAGAGAGAGAGAGAGAGAGAGAGAGAGAGAGAGAGAGAGAGAGAGAGAGAGAGAGAGAGAGAGAGTGAGAGAGAGAGAGAGAGAGAGAGAGAGAGAGAGAGAGAGAGAGAGAGAGAGAGAGCTGCTTTATCAGTGATAGTATTCCCTTGCGTCAATGCCTCACCATAATCAGCCACTCGGTGCCGGTTCCAAGCCCAGATCAGTGGTTAGAATTGATGTCAGGAAGGGCGTCCGACCGTAAAACTCGGAACAAAAACCGTTATTTAGTCTCCTATAGGCTAGTGATATACAACGACACCATATGAGTACGGGATTGAATTGTAGATAATGAAGTAGTTTCCTTGTTTCACATGATTAAATAAAAGTTACAATGTTTCGTGACCTCGTTAACTACATGTTTGTTCTTCACTGGATAAAAAAGTTTTTATTAAAAAAGTTTTTTTTTTTTTTTTTTTTTTTTTTTTTTTTTTTTTTTTTTTTTCCTGACAGATCATAATAACACAGTGTTACTATAAACTGCACATGAACTTTTTGCAGCAAACATCGCCAAAGATCATATGACCCACCGAAATAGTGAATCGCCTATCCTTTAGAGCATGGTTCCCTCACTGTTAATTTCTTTACTGTCTCTCTATTCCGCAATGACCATGAATCCATCCTCCTTTTCTCGATGTCCTTGACCTGACTTGTTGCTTAGTGACCCTGGACAAGGAGCCTCTGACATAGTTTGATTTTCTATACCTAAGGTTTGCTGGGATTTTTTGTTGCAGATTCTCAAGGAACTTTATATATATATTTTTTTTCTGATTTCTAACTCATGGGATTAGCTTTATAATGTAAGTAATATGAATGATGATTACTAATGTATGTATCATAATGTTTACACACAAAGACTCACACACGCACTCACACACACACACACACACACATACACACACACACACATACACACACACACACACACACACACACACACACACACACACACACACACACACACACACACATATATATATATATATATATATATATATATATATATATATATATATATATATATATATATATATATATATATTTTTTTTTTTTTTTTTTTTTTTTAAGAGTGTGACACCGGGATAGGCAGAAACTGCCCTCATCAACAAAGGCCCGGGCACGAGAAAATACCAAGACGAAGGAAAAGAAAAAGTTAAGGGCAAGGCAGAGGTGAGGTAATGTCACACAAAGGAAAACGACAGACAGAAAAAACAGTCAAAGTAAAGAGGACCCAGAGATATGGAGGACTAGGCCCTGAGATGACGATAGATCTGCTTTTTGAAGGATGAAAGGTCATAAGAACTAGGAAAGACAGAAGGAGGAAGAGAGTTCCAGAGTCTGGAGGTAGATGGGAAGAAGCAGTCGCTGCACCGACCAATCCGCGAGCTACAAATCTCGACACAGTACCTGTGAGATGAGGCCACTTGGCGAGTGTTACGCGGCCTCGGCAGTGGAGGAGGGATGCAACTCGCCAACTCATCAGAGCAGCGATGGAAGTAGTAGCGATAGAAAAGCGAAAGGGAAGATACCTTACGGCGAAGAGAGAGAGAATCCAGGTTAGAAGTAAGAGAAGGATCATTAATGAGTCTGACTGCCTTCGATTGAACCCTATCGAGAAGATAAGTAAAGGAAGAAGCACCCCAGATATGTGAGCAGTATTCTAAGCAGGGCCGGATAAGACCTTTGTAAATTTTAAGTAACTGCAATGAGGAAAAGTAAAAACGAAAACGAAACAAAACCCCCAATTTTTTGGATGAAGATTTAGAAATTTGGATTATGTGATTCCTCCAAGACAAGTTAGAGGCTATATGGATCCCTAATATATTGATAGAGTTAAGAGGGTAAATTTCATTAGTTTCGAAGACAATAGGGTTATCAGGAGGAGAAGAAGATAAAGAGATAGCCAGAAACTGTGTCTTGGAGGCATTGAATTTAACTAAATTTTGAGTGCCCCATTCAGATACTCTCTGCAAATCGGAGTTAAGAGTAGAAGAAAGAGTGATACGAGATTGATTACGAGTAACAGATGAAGGTTGTGAAGAAAAGGCAGAGGAAAAGTGAAGGGTAGACTCATCAGCAAAGGCATGAAGAAGAGAGGAAGATGGGGACTGTAGAAGATCATTGATGAAGAGAAGGAAGAGAGTAGGTGAAAGAACAGAGCCCTGTGGAACACCACTGGACACAGAGAAAGGGCTAGATGTCGCGCCATCAACAACTACAGATATAGAACGGTCAGTAAGAAAACTGGAAATCAGAGAACAGAAAGAAGGGGTAAAGCCATAGGCTGGGAGTTTGGCCAACAGAGCATTGTGCCAGACTCTGTCAAAAGCCTTAGAGATATCAAGGGCGACGACAAAGGATTCCCCATAGTTCCTCAGAGAAGATGACCATACATGAGTAAGATAGGACAGGAGATCACCAGTGGATCTTGCCTTGCGGAAGCCGTACTGGTGATCGGAGATAAGTGAGTTAGATTCAAGGCGTTTCAAAAAGTGACCATTGAGCAAAGTTTCGAAAACTTTAGCAATAGAGGAGGTTAGAGCAATAGGTCGGTAGTTAGAAGGAATAGAGCGGTCACCCTTCTTAGGAACAGGTTGAACTAGAGCATGCTTCCAAGATGAAGGATAGATACTGGTTGACAGAATGAGGCGAAAAAGACGGCAAAGCACGGGAGCCAGTTCATCTGCAAACTCCTTAAGGAACCTTGCAGGGATACCATCGGGACCAAATGCCTTGTTTGTCTTTAGTGAGCGAAAAACCTTATGAACTTTGCGTGAAGAAAGGATAAGGGAGGGCATAGGGTTAGAGAGGGGAAAAGACTGAGGAACAAGTGCGCTGGAATCGTTGATAGAAGAGTTGGCAGAAAAATGAGAGCCAAAGAGAGTGGCTTTGTCAGTGGGAGAGCAAGCTATAGAACCATCAGAACGAATGAGAGGGGGAAAGCTTGAGTTACAGAAGTTTTTGGAGAGGTTTTTGGCTAAGGACCAGAAGCATTTGTCAGTGGGAGAGGAGTTAAGGTCATCAACTTTCCTTCTTATAAAGGAAGCCTTAGACCTTCGAATCTGAGCTGTACAGCGATTCCTAGCTATAATAAAAGCAGAGCGAGTTAAATCGGAAGGAGAGGCTTGGTAAGATCGGTGAGCCTGATTCCTAGCCTGGATAGCCATGGAGCAGGTACGGTCAAACCAAGGTTTAGGGGGAGAGAAAGTTTTTGTAGAAGAGGGGATGTACGCCTCCATTCCCGCGGTCATGATCTCGGTAACTTTTACAGCTACCCGATCAGGGTTGCGGGACCGAAAGCAGTAGTCATCCCATGGAAAGTCAAAGAGAAAGTTACGCAATATATATATATATATATATATATATATATATATATATATATATATATATATATATATATATATATATATATATATATATATATATATACTGATCCAAGCTTGTATCAGTAGAAAAAGTCGGTGTCAGAAAGAACTTATTACTGTAAAACTTTGAACCATAACCAACTCTTAGTCTGCTGGAGGATAGTGAGATCCAGAATCCTCATTTGACCATTGGAAGAGTTGCAGATTGAGGATTTTCAATGTCCGCCATTTCATTCCTTCATGATAACGCTTCACTAAAAAAAAATGATTAAGCACAGAGACAGCATGTGTACCTAGCAAAGCACAACATCGGTAATTGCTGCAATAAACTGGGACACCAGCAATTAATTCTGTTCAACACACGTCACTCGAAATTAACTGAAGGAAAGATAGAGAGATTCGAGCTTCAGCACACGTGTTCTTTATAGCATGATTTCATCATTTTGAATTTCCCCGTTGTGTCTATTTCTTATTGACACTTTAGTCCGTGGTAGTGCAGTGGTTCGAGTGCTCGTCTCGGAAAGTGACTTGTCAGCGTTCGATCCCACTCCGGGGCGTTAGGAAGGGCATCCAGCTTTCATATCCCAATCCCTGCCTGTTTGTGTCCACACACCACTTCGATTAGGGATTAATAGTGACTCATAAAAATGGCCAAGAAATGTCACTTAATTTGTTTTTGTTGTCTGTTTCCTTGACCTCTCTTGCTGTTCGCGTCAGTGGACGAATTAGAGATTGAGTTTGCTTGTAGAATCTGCTGCCAATATTTGCTCTAATTTCCTTGTTGGTGAATATCCAGACATGTCTGCTTCTTTATTGCTATTCTTATTTGTTTGTTTAGTGCATGTATATTACAAGAATATGTATGAATCTATTTATATTTTAGTATTGTGTATAGATACAGTGGTTGTTTTTTCTTTTTTTCTTGTATATGAGGGAGAGTTTTTGAGCGTTCAGTTTCTCTCTCTTCCCACACGTACGCACGCACACACCACACACGCACGATCGCACACACACACACACACACACACACACACCACACACACACACACACACACACACACACACACACACACACACACACACACACACAAGCACACACACACATGCACACACACACAAACACACAAACACACACACACACATACACACACACACACATACACACACACACACACACACACACACACACACACACACACCTATGTAACCATATCTCACATTACGAGAAAAACATGTTATTTCATAATGATTCACTGCTTCCCCTCTCACGTTTATCTATTGTTGTTTCACCATTTCTTTTCATGCTTTTATAAGACACAAAACTACATCTCATAACACGTGGAACAGAGGCGTGATTATGGGCGCCATCTTGGTCGTAAATATCTTAGAAATTCATGGAATACATAATTTTACTTTTTCATGGTGCAAGTTCAAAGGTCATGAACTTGAGACTGTGCCAAATAGTCTCTGATTTTTTTCTGATTTTTTTTTTTATATTTTAACAAAAATGGGTTCAAGATTATTAATTATATAGCTGATATTTTTTTAATCAGCATTTTGCTTTGGGCAATTTGACTTTCTTGTGTGTGTGTTTTTTTTTCAGTTCAAGTACTGTGCATCCATGAAAAACTGTTTTATGAATATATCGTCAATGAAACATTACCGAATTAACACAAACAAAATTTCTTTGTTACTTTTTATTTTTTATATTTTTTTTATTTTGAAGGTTGTTTTTAGAACACAAAGAAATTTTGAAAAAAATCTTTAATTATATTAAAAAATTCGTTCAGCAGAATATATATATATATATATATATATATATATATATATATATATATATATATATATATATATATATATATATATATATATATATATATATATATATATATATATATATATATATATATATATATATATATATATATATATATAT
>JAXCGZ010004118.1:47500-70000 GCA_037179515.1 Halocaridina rubra
TTATCCTTTAGAAAATCGAGCTTGTGACCTCCTGGGTAGGAACCAAACTACTCTTAACAAAAAGTCGACGGAAACCACGCAGTCTGGACCACATTTGAGATAGAAATAGCGCTAGTGTGACCGGGTCAGTTAATCAGCGATTGATGAAAAATCTCTCTTTTGGGTTTGGGGCCGGAGGGAAACTGTGCATGCATTTGGAAGGAAAAAATAAGTCCTGTGATGTTCATCTAATACCGAAATGAATAAATATATAAAAAAAATAAATTAGTAAGTAAAAATAAATAATATATACGTAAATAAGAATATAAGTAAATATATAAATAGATGAATATATTTATATAAATAGATGAATATCACGGACTGAGGTTAGTAAGGGCATGCACTCAGGGTAACGATTTCACGAACTGAGGTTAGTAAGGGCATACACTCAGGGTAACGATTTCACGGACTGAGGTTAGTAAGGGCATACACTCAGGGTAACGATTTCACGGACTAAGGTTAGTAAGGGCATACACTCAGGGTAATGATTACATCTGCCAAAACAAGTCCTTCATAAGAAGGCAACCGTCCTAGCCCTTAGTAGACAAGGAAGTTCGTGACGTAAAACCGAATCCATCCAATCCATATAAATACATGAATATATATAAATAAAGTATTGCATTTCCAGTGTAAAAACTAGTTTCTGTGATGTTTATAAAAATATATGGATATGTAAATAAAGAGATAAGTATATATATAAATAAATGAATGGCTGGGAAATAAAAAAAAAATAAATTCGATCTGCATAGTCCAGGAAAATTAGATACTGTGATATTCTTGATGATATATAAAAACCAACCTCCTGTAAGACGTCAAAGAAGAAGGGGAGTAGAGGGGAGAAAAACTTCTCCCCAAACTGTTTTCCTTTTTTGATGTCGGCTACCCCCCAATTAAAGGGGGATACAGCCAAGGTATATGTATGTGTGTGTATATAAAAAAAAAAATTATATATAGAAAAATTAATTGAATAAATTAATTAATAGAATAAATTTCTTTTGCACATTGTGTGAAAAGAGAATGTCTGTAATGCTTATCAAAATAATCTTTCCTTATGGAGCTTTATTATTCATATTTTTCAAATCTATATAAAATTTGTATTTCAAATATGTCATTACATATAAAGCAAATTATTCACCGAGGAGAATTTTTTGTGGGGGAAAAGAGGCAACGAAAGAAAATGTTCGTTAGGTTAGGTAGGATCGCTGATCGGTTGTGAGTATAAAGTATAGATATGCATGCTGCAGTCATGTAACAAAAAGAATAAATAAGGAAGTTGTACAAACGTACAAATTGTAAATAATATTTTTTTTTATCAAAATATATAATTATTTAGTAATTATTAAGTTATTTTAAAGTTGTATTTAATGGGTCATTAATTACTCTTGGGTTGTTTGTAACTCCTCCCACTGAAATAGCTTTACATATAAATAACCCTGAATTTGAAGTAACTACAGTCGTTACAAAGTACAAGGACAGAAGAAAAGGGGAAATGAAAAAAAGTGGAGGATCAGTTGTATAAAACAAAATATGAAGCATAAGCTATTAGAAAAGGATAAAGTTTTGTTGTTTTATATTATTTTTTTACAAGTGTGACACCTGGACAGACAAGAAAATTGTCCTCTTCGGGCCCGGGCTGTCAGGATTAGGCCTGAGGTGATGAGAGATCAGCTATTTAAAGAAAGAAAGGTCCTGAGAGTTAGGGAAGATATAAGGAGGATGAGTGTTCGAGAGTCTGGGGATGAAAGAGAAAACACAATCACTGCACCGACAAATCAGCGAGCTACTAATCTCCACACACTGCTCAGGTATCCCTAAAAGTTGCTAATATAATGACCTCGAGAATGGAGGCGCTCATCCCCTCCTTTAACAAAACTTTTTCTCCCCTTATTCCTTTGTTTGACCGTGCCTGCTCCTTGGCAATTCAGGTCAGGGATCGGGCATACTGGTCGTACCAAGTCTCTCCTGATTTAACCAGCTCTGCTTTTATTTTGTCTAGGAAAAGTTTGCACTGCGCAGTTTCATAGATTTAAAGATTTCATTAAAGAGGGAAAGTTGATGGCCTGAACTCCTCTCCCTCTGATAAAAGTTTCTGGTGATAAGTCAAAAACTTCCCCAAAAACTTCTGTAACTTAAGCTTTTCCCCTGACGGTTCTATATTTTCTTCTCCCACTAATAAAGCCAATCTCTTTGTCTCTCAGTTTCTGCTATCGCTTCTGTAAGTGTTTCCAGCGCACTTAACCTTCGTATTTTACCCCTCTCTAGCCCTATGCCCTCCCGTATTCTTTCTTCACACAAAATTCGTAAGGTTCTTCCCTCTCTAAAGACTAACACATTGTACGGACTCAACCCTATCCCTGCAAGGTTCCTTGAGGAGTTTGAAGATGAAGTGGCTCACGTGCTTTGCCATCTTTTTGCCTCATTTTTTCAACTAGTGTCTATCCATCATCTAGAGACCACGCTCTAGTTCAGCTTGTTCATAAGAAGTGTGACCACTCTATTCCTTCTAACTATTGACCAATTGCCCTAACCTTTGCTATCGCTAAAGTATTCAAAAATTATTCTAAATTTTCACTTTTTTAAACATCTTGTCTAACTCGCTCATTACTGATCCCCAGTTCGGCTTCCGCAAGGCAAGATCTTCTGGTGACCGCCAGATCCATCTCACTCATATTTAGTCATCTTCTCTAAAGAACTATTGGGAAACCTTTGCCGTCGCCTTGATATCTCTTTAGGTCTTTGATAGACTGTGGGACAAGCTCCGTTGGCCACACTTTATGCTTATCGCTTTACCCTTTCTTCATTTCAATGATTTCAGTTTTCTTTCTGACCGTTTTATATTTGTGGTTTTTGACAGTGCAACCTCTAGCTCATTCTTAATTAATAGCGGTGTTCCGTAGGTTTTATTCTTTCATCAGTTCTGTTACTTCTCTCCATTACTGATCTTCAATCACCTTTTTCCTCTCATATTTACTCCTTTGTCGACAATTCTACCCTTCATTTTTCCTCTGCCTTCTCTTTACAGTTGTTATCTGCTATTCGTAAGCAGTCTCTTGTCACCCTTTCTTCAACTCTTATCTCCAATTTACAGAGAGTATCTAAGTGGGGCACCCAAAATCTAGTTAAAATGAATGCCTCTTAGATACAGTTTCTGGGTATGTCTTCTTCGCCGAAAAGTATCATCTCTTTATATTTTCTGTCGATGCTTCTTCTATCGCTGCTCTGAAAAGTTGGCGAATTGTAGGCCCTCCCCCACTGCCGAGGCCGTGTACTACTCGCCAAAGGGCCTCGTCTCACAGATACTTTGTGGAGATGTGTAGCTAACAGATTGGTAGGTGCTTCATCCCTGCTACCTCCAGATTCTGCAACTCTCCTCCTCCTTATGTCTATCCTAACTCCTTTTGCCTATCTTCCTTCAAAACGTTGATCTATAGTCATGGCATAGACTAATCCTGCCATATCTCTAGATCTTCATTACTTCGCCTATTCATTCAGTCTGTCCTTTTCCTTTTGTGTATCATACTCTTGTTTTTGCCTTGTCCTTAAACTTCTTCTTTTTCCTCGTCTCAATGTTTTCATGGTGCCCTGGCCTGATGAGGGCAGTTTTCTTGCCTGTCCTGGTGTCATACTCTTAAAAAAAAGGCAATCAATTCAGATCTGGAGAAGAGAAGCTTTACAAACAACCAGCCTGGATGGGGTTGAACTCTGTAACTTCGATGGCAGAGCTGAGTAATTTAACCACTGAGTGGCTGGGGTTTGAGTCGCACGATGGTTGGCGAATTGACAAATAGAGAGTTGAGTGTACTCTGTCTCACATAGTTCGTACTAGCTTTTTCCTCGCAATTTGCATTTTTTTTCTTTCTTTTTCCCTCGGGCGAAGGACAAGAATACTGTCTTCGTGTTCCTCTTCGTGTCTTAAAAGTCGTCTAAATGGTTGGAGTGAAGGGACTGGAAATTTTCACTTCCTCCCGCGAAGAGTGAAGGTTTTGCTTTGGCTCTTCCAACCCCTTGGTAGATAGGTATATAGAGTTTGTGTAGGCTATATATATATATATATATATATATATATATATATATATATATATATATATATATATATATATATATATATATATATATATATATATATATATATATATATATATTTATATTTATATTTATATATATATATATATATATATATATATATATATATATATATATATATATATATATATGTATGTATGTATGTATGTATGTATGTGTGTGTTTGTGTTTGTATTTAGTAAGATATTGTTTACCTTGTGCTGAAGATATATTTTGTATTTGACTGTTTAGATACTTTCCATAGACATAATATACCCTGATGCGCTTTCCGTCGCTTTCTAGAGCTTCGTTTCCATAGCCGAGTGACAACAGAAATATTACTTAAAAATGGTGTGATACACCTCTAATTATTCTGTTGGAAAACGGTGTATACAGCTCTAATTATTCTGTTGGAAAACGGTGTGATACAGCTCTAATTATTCTGTTAGACGGTATTTTTCCTCTCTCTTTATCACACACACACACACACACACACACACACACACACACACACACACACACACACACACACACACACACACACACAGTGTAAGAGTAGTTGATAATTGGAATTTGCTAAACGAGGAGGTAGTTAATGCAATCTCAATCCATAGTTTTAAGGACAGGTATGATAAGTATCACTAAGTACAAAATGGAACACATCAGGAGACGGGAAGATACGAGCTTTGGGCTCTTTCCCGTAAACACAATTAGGTAATAAATCTCACATACACACACACACACCACACACACACCACACACACACACACACACACACACACACACACACGTCATAACTTTAAAAAATTTGATATAATTACACACTAGTAATAAAGTTACAAAGTGTTCGTTTTTTCCTTTAAGTTTTTACGCACAGACGCACACTCAAAACACACACAGGTATAAGTAATAAAATACAGAGATTATTTTTTTGCTTTAGCTCTGCCTTCAAGCAAAAGGTCAGTTCCATTATGATGACTTCCTCTTGTCTGGTCAAAGTCCTTCCGGTCATGCAAATCACTTCCGGTGGTAGATACACCTTAAGTATTCACAAAAGTTTCACCTTTTTTTTATTGAATTAAAGTTGGCCCATGGTTATTTAATATATCCAGCTAGAGAGAGAGAGAGAGAGAGAGAGAGAGAGAGAGAGAGAGAGAGAGAGAGAGAGAGATTATTTTTTTTATTAATCCAATAACTGCACACGAGACATGCGCTCGCAGGCACTCCCCTTGGTATACAAATGTTTACATTATAAAATTGACCATATTTATATGAGCCATTATTTTTTTAATAGGCATATATACATGGGGAACTTGTGCCTGAAGGCGCTCCCATTGATATGCATATGTTTACATTATATACTTGACCGTATTAATATATATATAAGAGAGAGAGAGAGAGAGAGAGAGAGAGAGAGAGAGAGAGAGAGAGAGAGAGAGAGAGAGAGAGAGAGAGAGAGAGAGAGAATTTTGTTCATAAACACTAACTGTACACTGAAACATGTGCTCAGAGGCACTCCTTTTTGTATACAGATGCTCACTTAATATTATATATATGACCATATCAGTATGTGTGTGTGATTACCTAATTGTGATTAACTAATTGTGTTTACGGGAAAGAGCCCAAAGCTCGTATCTTCCCGTCTCCTGATCGGTTCCATTTTATACTTAGTGATACTTATCATACCTGTGTGTGTGTGTATGTGTGTGTGTGTGTGTGTGTGTGTGTGTGTGTGTGTGTGTGTGTGTGTGTGTGTGTGTGTGTGTGTGAGAGAGAGAGAGAGAGAGAGATAGATAGATAGATAGATAGAGAGAGAGAGAGAGAGAGAGAGAGAGAGAGAGAGAGAGAGAGAGAGAGAGAGAGAGAGAGAGAGAGTCACCGACGCCTCCCACCTTCATTACTCATGTTTGGTTTCCCCCAAGAGAGTCTCTTAGAGGACACTTTAAGTCTCCTCTTACTCCACTTTCCTTTATTTATATATTTTTTTTCTTTTCTTATTTTCCTATATTTCTATTTTTATTTTCTCTTCTTGAAGATATTTCATAATGGACACTTAAGTCTCCTCTTACTCTTCTTCTTCTTTACCTCTTATTATATTTAATCTTTTTATTTTTCTATTTTTCCCACATATCTTTAAAATAATTTAATGAAAATCGTAATTATATAGTTATTCATACATGCATATGCATATACAATGGCCGCAGTCAAGCTTGTAATGGGGTGTCCGAGTCAAAGCGCACACATTCACCAGAAGCTTATATACCACGACCACTCCGCTTAGCACCTTAAGGATAAAGAGCTGCCACAATTCCCCTCGCTGCCTAGCTTTGGTTGCCCACAGGGTAAGTGGGCTAGTGTCTTCTGTTGTGAGATCCGAGAACCGCAGACGATCCTGGCCCATTTAAATAAAGTTCCAATTTTTAAAGAGGAATCGGCACGTAATTAATATCCATTCTTGAACTCCAATATTTTATGTCACTAAGCAAGGTAATAATCCTTCCTATAAGGGAAGCAAATCCTTGATTCTGTGGGAGGAAAATACTGAGGAGAATATCACCATATCCTGTGCTCCGCCCCTTTTGCTCAACGTTTACGAAATGAAGTATATATATATATATATATATATATATATATATATATATATATATATATATATATATATATATATATATATATATATATATATATATATATATATATATATATATTATATATATATATAAATCGAAACCAAGGGTGTCTTAAGTTTCTCACTTTCTTGTTGATAGACTGAAGATTTCATTCATATTTTGAAAGTCTCTCCCCCTCACGGATTCACTTTAATTCATGGTCTTTAGAGGTCCAATTCATGAATATATATGTCTCCTTTCCACTGGTGTGAAGAATTTGAGATGGCTGTTTTTATTGACTGTTTAAAGTCACAGTCGCGTGTGTGTGTATGTAACGTCTGTGCTTGTCTTTGTATATTAATTGCAAAGTATAATTATATACTAGTTTACGGGCGGATGATGTCATAAACGCGTATATATATATATATATATATATATATATATATATATATATATATATATATATATATATATATATATATATATATATATATATATATATATATATATATATATATATATATATTATTTTTTTATTATATCAGAATTATTAAAGTTTATTCTTATAATTAAGTGTATATTCAAATTTGAAATAGCTCATATATACTTCTGTTTACCCCTTATATGGTCTACTAAAATATGTTTCATATTAAACTGCGTGGAAATAACTGCATGAATTATGCCTTGAGGGAGTTTCATTTAATGTGTCGCAGTTTCATTTAAGGGCTGTGGAGGACCGAGACTTGAATACTGATTCTCCTCTTCACTTATATAAGTTTAGAGGAGAAAATAGGGGGTTTTAAGCTTGTATTTGTATGGCCAGTGATGGTCATACATACACATACAATGGCCACAATCCCCATCGTAAAGGATGGTGGCCAAGTCACAGCACACATTCACCAGAAGCTTAACTCCTTAGTTCATACAGTTTTGTATATTTATAGACAAATAACATATTTATAATTTATGTATTTCTATACTTACAGCCGCCCGTTGCGATACTACAGCAGCTTTTTTAACTTAAATGGGAATTTAAGACAGTTCGATGATAAATCTTCCTTCAGTTACAGCGCTTTTCCTATGCTTACATCTAAACCGAATTCGCTACACATCTCTTTTTATCCATTCATATATGTGCTACGAATAACGACTGCTAAAAACATGGTACACTTTTGAATCACATGGAAATGACTATACTAGCTTTTCCTTGAAGAGTTATTGTTGTGGTCTTAATTCTTCT
Organism: Halocaridina rubra; assembly: GCA_037179515.1. NCBI lineage: Eukaryota > Metazoa > Arthropoda > Malacostraca > Decapoda > Atyidae > Halocaridina > Halocaridina rubra. The sequence goes on from JAXCGZ010004118.1 coordinate 55,451, forward strand.
TTTATGGTCTTTAGGTGAGGGAATTGGGTTATAATAATTCTTCTGTATTCCCTGCCAGTCGTAAGAGTCGACTAAGTGGGGTGGAGCGAGGGGACTTAGAATACCTTTTCCTTGAAGAGTTATTGTTGTGGTCTTAATTCTTCTTTTATGGTCTTTAGGTGAGGGAGGAGGGTTAGAATAATTCCTTTGTATTCCCTACGTGTCGTAAAAGTCGACTAAATGGGGTGGAGCTAGGGAACTGTGAATACCCTCTTCTGTATTTTCTCTTCCCAAAGAGTCAGAGTATTTTACCTTGACTCAGCCACTTCCCTTATAAGGAAAAAAATGGCTCATGTATATATATATATATATATATATATATATATATATATATATATATATATATATATATATATATATATATACAGAACTTGAATCAAGCCGTAATTCCCCAGCTCCAACTTGTCTTCATACACCTTATTTGAATGGGGATTAATAGCAAAAAAAAAAGAAATAAAAAACAAAATGTGGTTGTATCTTGAATATAAATGTCTCCATTTCGATTAATTAATGAATTTGTGAAACTCGTAAAATCTAAGTTTTTGTAACCCTTTTATTTATATAGCCAGTGAGATCGAAAACACATGTATGTTTTGAAACAAACTCTGTAGCATAAACAGAACGTATATGTATGTTTTTTTTTAGAATCAACATTTTCTAGTACTTATATTAAATTACGGAAAAAGGAGCTCCAATCATATATATTTATATTTAGTGGAGTACAAAAATAATTCTATAAATATATAAAGAACACTTTTCTTAACATATGATTATTCCGCAAATTAAGATAATATCGTAAGTGCAGTTAAAAAAACTTTAAATTTGGCAGTACTGCCCAGTTTTTAGAAGACTCTCTGTTTATGACTCTCTTCTGTTCAGTTTAACTATCAGAATAACTATTTAGATGATGTAATGTACTAAGCTAACTAAGCGGAAGATACTATTTTGTATATATATATATATATATATATATATATATATATATATATATATATATATATATATATATATATATATATATATATATATATATATATATATATATATGTGTGTGTGTGTGTGTGTGTGTGTGTGTGTGTGTGTGCGTATTTTTCAAAAGAATATACCTAATAAAACCACGAAATACGAAAGAGACAGTCACAAAAGAGTGCTGGAATCAGCATTCGTGGATGAAATGAACCGATCCCTCTTCATTTCAGGTCCTGTACGAGTGAGGTGACCATAAAAGAGACTCATAAAATGACCTTTATTTATTTTCCTCATAAGGAGAGATCAGAGAAAGTTGAGACAATTTTTGCAATTTAGCTTCAGATATTTAGTAAATTTATTCGTATTTTTGCTGGTTTCTTATTTATTTAATTTTGCTTTTTCTTTTGTTTGGAAATGGACAATTGTCATTGAATTTACCGAAGTAATATTATCTTAATTTTTTCTTGGCTGTATTATTAATATATATTTAATATATATTAAAATTTTAGGCTTCTGTATAAAGAACCATTGTAAATTAGAAATCGTATGTATTTAACTTCAATATATGTATTATTTACGTCTGCTTACGATTGTTATTAACCTTAAGAACAATCATTCGACGGTGTGCATTTTTTTTTTTTTTTTTTTTTTAATGATTTGAGGGTTTTCGAAGTCGCAAGGTTTAACGAATATTTAATTCTTCATGGACTTTTCTACAGAGAATACAGTATTCATTTGTTGATTCTGTAAACTTACAAGGTCCAGTGATTGCATCATCAAATGTGTAATTGTGTGGCAGTATCTTCGTGTGCTCGGGCTTCGAATTGAACGAACATAGAGAGAGAGAGAGAGAGAGAGAGAGAGAGAGAGAGAGAGAGAGAGAGAGAGAGAGAGAGAGAGAGAGAGAGAGTAATAATAATAATAATAAACTTTATTTCCATTTCATTACAATGGGTATTCGTCAGCCAGGGCAAGCCCCAACCCCCCACTGTGATGTCTAACCACAGCAGTACCTGCCAGTAAACAGCTTAAACTCTCGGTCTTGGACGGGGACCGATCTTTCGACCTCGTGAATGCGAAGCCAGCGCGTTACCACTGTACTAGCCAGCAGGCTGGGAGAGAGAGAGAGAGAGAGAGAGAGAGAGAGAGAGAGAGAGGAGAGAGAGAGAGAGAGAGAGAGAGAGAGAGAGAGAGAGAGAGAGAGAGAGAGAAGTAATTTAGTAGAGAAATGAAGTCCAAAAACTTTCTGTTAACGCTGTTCTTCATGTTAGTGCCAGTTATAAAACAAACTCCGTGTCTTTGGATAAATCCCCCCCAAGATCAGTTCTCCGAGATTTATCTTAAATGGTCATTTTTCTTCGTTTAGGTGCCCCTCTGACGGATATTTGTTCCCTTGAGGTCATTCTCTTCTTTATCGGCACATTTCCCGTGTTCATATGAAGTCGCTGTTTTGTGCTAGCCTCTCAGAAGGATTGGTTCTGACGGAAGTTTAATACAGGATGCCCTTCCTTATGCTCAAATTGAGCTGAGTTTCTTCCCCAGTGGCTAGATTCGTTCTCCCTGTGGCTAAATTCGTTTCCTCGGTGGCTAAAGGCACTCCTTTTTTGGCAGAATTTACTCTCCTAGTGACTAGATTTTTTTTATGAGTGTGACACCGGGACAGGCAGAAACTACCCTCATCAATATAGGCCAGGGCACGAGAAGATACCAAGACGAAGGAAAAGCAAAAGGTTAAGGACAAATAAATAATAATAAATAATAAACTTTATTTCCATTTTACAATGGGTATTCGTCAGCCAGGACAAGCCCCAACCCCCCACTGTGATGTCCACCCACAGCAGTTCCTGCCAGTAAACAGCTTAAACTCTCGGTCTTGGACGTGGACCGATCTTTCGACCTCGTGAATGCGAAGCCAGCGCGTTTCCACTGTACTAGGCAGAGGTGATAATAATAATAATAATAATAATAATAATAATACTTTATTTCCAACATACATTGGGTATTCAAATATGGGTGTACAATTAAAATTTACAAGTAAAATCTTCCTTTAAGAGTAACTTCTTAAGATTATATTTAAAAGTATACACTGAACCAGCATTTTTTAGTTCTCTGGGAAGCTGATTATATAAATGAGGTCCACGAATGTTTATATCTCTTGAGCCAATATCAGTTTTAGACCTTCGTACTAATAAATCTTCCCCTTGACGGGTAGTTAACCCGGTAACTGAGCTTACTGTAGAAAAATTATACAAGCAATCAGGAATATTGTTTCTTAGTATATTAAAAACAAAGGTACATATATCAAAAACATATTTATCTCTAATCTTTATCCATTCTAGATCTTTTAAAACAGGAGAGATGTGCTCGTATTTTCTTACATGCCAACAGCCACTCGTGCTGCAAAGTTTTGTAACTTTTGTATTCTTTGTAATTGAGTCTTATTTGTACATCCCCAAACTTTGAGACAGTAATTAATTAAACTCATAGCTAAGGACTGGACAATTATTATACGAGTTGATGTTTCAAATGAGTCTTTTACCCTATTTAGATATATTAGAGTACCCATTACTTTTTTATAAATTTCATCTATATGCATTTCAAAATTCATGTAACGGTCAAAATAGACACCTAGGTTCTTTACCGAGTTCATTGGCTTAATGATATTACCGTTAAAATTTATATGAAGATTGTCATCAACTTCTGATAATAATTGTCTGGATCCGATAAGAATAGATTGGGTTTTAGTTTCATTAAGTAACAGACCATTTTTTAGAAAGTAACGTTTAGCCATATACAAAATTTCTTCTGCTCTACGAATAATATTTTCTAAATCATTAATTTCTCCTTCAATTAAGATTTGAGTATCGTCAGCATATTGAATGACATAACAGTTAGGTAAATATTTTACTAGATCGTTTACATATATTAGAAAAAGTATAGGTCCTAGGATCGATCCCTGAGGGACCCCAAACAATACCTTCTTGGAACTTGAAACTGTATCTTTTATTCTGACTGACTGGTAGCGGTTTTTTAAATAGTTCTCGAACCAGCTTGGGTCAATGTTCATTTTTTTGCATTTTTCTAATAATATACTATGGTTTACACTATCAAAAGCTTTAGAAAGATCGAGTAGTAGTAGCAATGATATTTTCTTATTATCTATATTTTTGTATATTTCATCTGATATTTTCAATAAGGCAGTTTCAGTTGATAATTTTGGCCTGAAACCGTGTTGACTTTTTGCAATAAGTTTATTTTTTTCAAGAAACTCACTTAACTGATTTGCAACAATCTTTTCAAGTATCTTTGATAAAATTGGTAGTAAAGAGATTGGTCTATAGTTAGAGACGTCGTCAGGATTTCCATTTTTAAAACCAGGAATTACATGGGGATTTTTCCATAAATCTGGGTAGATATTGGTAACTATGGAAGTATTGATTATTACCGTCAGATAATAAGCTATTACAAATAATGAATCTCTAATAAAACGAAAACAAATTCCATCTGATCCATATGCATTAGAGTCTTTCAGATTTTTTATTACTAAGATTACTGTATTACAATCTACTGTAGTAGGGTTAAAGACATCAGTACTTCTATTGAATGCACTATGTTCTTCCAAATTTACATTATTATTATTATTGCTACCATCATCACTATTATCATTACCATTACTACCACCATCATTATTATTTACACCATTATCAACATTTCTATTATTATTACTACTACCATCATCATTATTATTACCACCATTACTATTATTGATTTCATTTATTATTTCTTTTTTTGTTTTTTCAAAGGTTTTTTTCCCCACTTCAGCGAAAAAATTATTGAACTCTTCTGCTTTAGCACTTACATCTACCTCATCGGGTATAATTGATATGTTACTACTTTTATTACAGTTATTGGAAAGCATGGTTTTAGCAATTTTCCATGTATCAGAGATATTGCCTTTAGCGTTTTGAAATTCATTTTTGTAATACTGTTTCTTACTGTTACTTAATAATGATTTTACTTGTTTCTTATGCTCTGTAAACTTTTCTCTTAAAGGGATATTATCTCTTTGTAGTTTTACTTCATTTTGTAGTTTGTCTCTTTCTTTCATAATGTTTTTTATGTCATCTGTTATCCAAGGAGCGGGGGGACGAAATATTTCTCTTGTCACGAGTGGTGCACATCGATCTATACATGATGATAAGACACTGGTTAAAATTCTTACTTGTTTATTTATATTATCGGTATATAGAATTTCATTTAATTTATGTACTTCATTCATAAGTAAACTACAAAGTAATTCTTGTGAATAATTTCTTAAGCATCTGAATGTTTTAAAGATTGGTTGTCTCTTTGGTTTGCGAATATTTAGGGACGTTACAATTTCCTCGTGGTCTGCTATAGGGCTTGGCATTACGTCACACTTAGTTATCATATGTTTGGAGTTTGTTATTACTAGATCGATTTGGGAAACTGAAGTGGGAGTGATTCTAGTTGGTTTATTTATAATCTGTTCTAGATTTAAATTCTTAATAAGTCTACTCATTTTATTTTCTCTTTTTAGTTGATCATCATTAAAATCGCCATATATAAAAACTGGTTTGTTTTTTAAAATTATCTCCTTAAAAACGTCCAAAATATAGCTAAAGGAGGTTACCGAGGCTTTGGGGTGGCGGTACACGCAGCCTATGATAATAGAAGGAAACTTTTTATGTTGGACAGAGATCCATTTATCTTCCACTCCTTCGTGCTTCTCAGTTTCAAGATTTAGTTCAGTGGCCTTCAAATAATTTTTAACATATAAACATACACCTCCACCTCTACCACTGTCATAGCGATAAATATTATATGAAGGAATATTAATAAATGCATTATTAATTGACGGATACAGCCATGATTCGCTAATGCAAAGAACATCAATATTTTCTTGTACAAGCTTATGTTCAATTTCTAGTATATGGGATAACAGGGATTGTGCATTTATATGTACGACAGATAATCTATCATTATATTTACAAGTAACTTTCACATCGACAGCAGTAACAGCAACAGCAGGAGACGAGGTATTACCATGTTTCATTGGGGTGGTATCCATAGTCATAGTTGTAGTTTCGACTGTATGATTCTGCTGGGAATTCATCATTGTAGTGTGTTCTGGGGTTAGCCCATGGATCCTGGTGTCTGTACCTGCCGTTGGATGTGTAATGCTGGTTTGAGTACGTGCCGTGGTATGATCGGGCCTTCCCAAAGTTTGTATGCCTAGGTGAGTGTCTAGGGTTGTAAGAGCCATCACTCCAGGAGAAGTCTCTTGTGCTTGGACGGCGATAAGAGAGGTTTGTATCGTGTCTCTTTCTGTAGTCTCGCATATAGGGGATTGTTCCATTTGCTCTTTGCTGTTTATTTTGGTATGACCATTGTTTGCTCCCACGAAATGGCTGGACACTTGTGCCTGTAGGCCATTGATTCAGTTTGTAAGGCACATATTCAAATCCTTTCGATATCGTTATTGCGAAGGAAACCCAGTTTGGTGTGCGATAAAGCTCCTTAATCAAGACTTCTTCAGAAGGAATGCCTTGATTTGTCAGTGTATTACGTATCTCTCTCTCAAAGGGGTTGCCAGGAATGCGAATATATATTTGAGCTGTAACCCTTGCACTTGCATTATTTGGCAACTGTGGCTGTGGGGGAGAGGACTTCGATGGAATGTTTAGAGTAGAGATTGCTGCTATTTTGTCTTTTCTGTTTTCTTCATTGTTTCGCAGTCTATTGCTGGGTTGGTTATTTGTGCTGGAAGATATAATTTGGGTGTCCTGGTTAGTGACAGTTGCTGTGTTGTTAGGAGTAGTGGAGATTGACTCTATATCTTCTTCGCTGTTTTGCAACTCTCTCACAAAGGAAAACGACAGACAGAAAAAACAAAGTTCAGAGGACCCAGAGATATGGAGGACTAGGCTCTGAGATTATTTACCAGTGGCTCGAATAATTTGGTTTCATTCATTGATAACTTTAAGGCTTTTGACAGAGTCTGGCACAAGGCTATGTCGACTAAACCCCCTGCTAATGATTTTACCCATTATCTCTTTTCTCTGTTTTCCACTTATCTTTCCGATCTAGCTCATTCCCTGTTACCAGTGGTGATCCACAGGGCTCTGCTCTTTCACAAACACTTTTCCTTCCCTTCATCAACAGTCCACTTCAATCCCCATCCTCCCCTTTTCTCCACGCCTTTGCCGACGATACTACCCTTCAGTTTCCTATGACTTTTCTTCACAACCTTCATCTTCTACTCGTAATCAGAGTCGTACCTCTTTTTCTTTTACTCTCAACTCCGATTTGTAGAGGGTATCTGAGTGGGGCACCCAAAGTTTAGTTAAATTTAATGCCTCCAAGACACAGTTTCTTCATCTTCATGATAACCCTATTGGCTTTGAAACTAACTTAATTCTCCCTCTTGATTCTGTTAACATATTAGGAATATAAAAAGCCTTTAGCTTGTCTTGGAGGAGTCACATAATCAAAATTTCTAACTCTGCATCCAAGAAATTGGTCGTTCTGTTACGTATCCGTCATTACTTTTCCTCTTCACAGTTACTTATAATCAATAAGATATTATCAACAAATTAAGCATCCAGATAGCCTTTAACTTGTCTAGGAGTCACATAATCCAAATTTCTAAATCTGCATAAAAAAAATGGGGAGTTCTTTTTCGTTTTCGTCATGACTTTTCTTCTTCCCAGTTACTTAAAACCTATAAAGGTCTTATTCGTTTCTGCTTAGAATACTGCTCGCACATCTGGGATGCTTCTTCTTATACTTATTTCCTTGATAGATGAATCTAAGGCAGTCAGACTCATCAGTGATCCTTCTCTTACTTTTAATCTGGATTCTCTTTCTCTTTGCTGTAAGGTATCATCCCTTTCTCTTTTCTATCGCTAATACTTCCATCGCTGCTCTGATGAGTTGGTGAGTTGCATATCTCCCCCACTGCCGAGGCCGTGTAAACACTCGCCAAGCGGCCTCGTCTCACAGGTACTAAGTATAGATTTGTAGCTCGCAGATTGGTAAGTGCAGCGACTGCTTCTTCCCATCTACCTCCAGACTCTGGAACTCTCTTCCTCCTTTTGTCTTCCGTGTTTTTCTAACCTATCTTAAATAAAAAAAAAAGGATCTTTCGTCATTTCAAGGCTTAATCCTGCCATATCTTTAGGTCCTCAATACTTCGACTATTCTTTCAGCCTTTCCTTTCCTATTGTGTAGCATTCTCTTATTTTTGCCTTGTCCTTAACCTTCTACTTTGTCTTTGACTTGATGTTTTCTTCGTTTCTAGGGCTGATGAGGGCAGTTTTCTTGCCTGTCCCGATGTCACACTCATAAAAATATAAATATCACCACTTTTTTCTTTAGGTTTGGATATGGCTGTGGATGATGGTGTAAATTTCTTATTATCAGTCTGACCAAAATATTTTTTCCTACCCATTTAGGAAGATTATCACGATGAGGTTCTCCCTTAGAATAACTGCTCGCTAAAAGATACTATCAGACAAGGAAGGACTTATTTTAATTCTTAGAAATATATGTAAGCTAATACAGCATTCTTATTATATCACTAAGCTCATATCATCATCTTCGTCTTCATTACTGTGCAACGCACAGTGTAGTATGAAATACACTTAAGCCAACCCTCAAATAATTATAATAATAAAATATATATATATGTATATATATATATATATATATATATATATATATATATATATATATATATATATATATATATATATATATATATATATATATATATATATATATAACAAGTGTATGTTGCCTTCAGTCGCCAATATTGAATCTAAGTCTCTATTCTATATTTTCGAATTGAATAAATTATATCTGCTGATAAAGAGCAAACTTCCCAAAGGCTGTGACCTCTGAGACCTAATAAATAAGAGGAATATTGAATTCTCCGATATGAGTCCACCAAGACTCTTTCCACCTTAGTATGGAATATCTACAACAAAATTGCATTCTCGATATCACAGAGAATATTGCCACCAATATGTTTAATTTATTATATTTTCTCAATTTAAAAAAGTAAAAAATTTCTTCTTCTTTCTTTTCTGCTTCTTCTTTTTCTTCTTCTCCTTATCTCCTTCTTCTTCTTTTTATTATTATTATTATTATTATTATTATTATTATTATTATTATTATTATTATTATTATTATTATTATTATTATTATTATTATTATTATTATTATTATTTATTATCATTATTATTATTATTATTATTATTATTATTATTATTATTATTATTATTATTATTAATGTCATCATTATCATTATTATTATTATTATTATTATTATTATTATTATTATTATTATTATTATTATTATTATTATTATTATTACTTCTGTATTTAATGGTTTAACAACATATAAACTCAATAAACCAACTAAATGTGCCTGAGAGTGCTTCTCAGTTCTGCTCGCATCTTCGAAAGTAGAATTCCTGGCATCGTACAGTCACCATACATTCAATAAATATAGATATCATTCTTAGGAGAGCATGGACCACGGTAGCTGAGTGGCTAGAATACTCAATTCTGGAGATGACACACCAACAAAGGAGCCCTATAATAGGGGAAGCAGCCATATTGCTTTGGTTGTAAACAGTCATCTGAGAGCTGTGTCGATTCTGTAGAATTCTTAAGGAACTAGCGAGCTGCCACTATATAGCGTGTGCTGGAATTTACAGTTAAGCTCAGTGTTTAGTGCAGTGTTATCAAAGTGGTTTAGGGTTTTTGGACTTAGTAGTTTTTCTGATATAAAACCTCTCGTACTTTAACAAACCCTTTCAGATAGGGGTTCCTAGATATGCGCATGTGTGTGCCATCGTCATATCTACGTCATACCCCCTATAGCCCTGCCACAGGCGTAAGTGTTACCTACTCTCTGAGCACGTGTGTGTTTGAACATTATGGGGTTCTCGAGGCCTATCTTCCTTGCTGATCTCGAAGCTGATATGGCTCTGAAAGATGTTGACGATATGTCACGGGAACACTGGCCCCACCTACACTGCCATACACATCAGGAGCTGGCATCTGAGGTTGCAGCCTCCCACCCTATGGCTCAGGCCTCCACCTCCACCAAGCACCCCATGGAACATGGTTCAGACACCAGCAGTGAACCTTCATCTCCTGTTGCTAAAACTTCGAAGTGTAATGAGGCTCCTCAGTGCAAGGCTCCTGACTAACCCCCACCTAGAGTCACTCTTCAGAATGCACCTTATGCTCTGGCCTTTGCTCTCTGGGCCGAATATATCAAGCTTCTCTTTAATGAAAACCCGAATGTTGGTGTGAAGCTTTGCTGACTGTCTGAAGTCACCAAAACGTTCTGTCTCAATCGGGAGTTGGCTGAGGTGAAGATGTGTGCTGTCACCTCTCGTTTTGTATACAGCTCAAGGCGCCTCAAGGTCATTATTGACATGGTTATGAAAGGTGAGATCTTGTCTTTGTTCCTTGTTCAGGGCTCGGTTGACAGGCCTTGTGAGTTCCCTACTTATCTCGTTACTTTTTATCCTGCTAACGTAGATCCTTCTATGGCCAAGGAACTGCTGAGAGTATACACTGTTTGTTGCTTCCATAAAAACGGGATGCCCATAAACCGACTTGTTATCACCTGGAGTCTCCCAAAACCACCACTGCCCTTTCTCAACTTCTCCTACCTCCCCTGTCGCCCTTCCTGTGAATTGCATAGAATGAAGGACGACCAGCTGTGGTGCTTCAGATGCTGTGGTATTGGACATATTTCACACTATTGTTCTGCTTCAGAGAAGAGTGCGTGGTGTGTGACAGACCATTCCTCTCGTTCTTGTCCATATCGCACCCCTTCACTACCCACTGCAGCTACTGCTTCTGCCAGTACCACGGACTCATCATCCCCACCTGCACCATACACCTCTCAGTGGAAATGTCCGTGGTGTGGTATGCGGGGGTTAATGTGTGGCATGGTTGTACTAGGTGCTCCAACCCTGCAATGACTCAGAGTGTCACATCACCATCACTACCACCGTCTGTCGCACCAGCTTCAATGCTCTTTTCTGCGATTTGTGATGCGATTGACACTCTCAAGTTTCGATGTGCTTCCCTTGATTCACACCTTGATGCTATCAAGGCTCGCTTTCACACTGTTGAGTTTTGTTTTAATACTCTTGCGGCCTCTTTTGATGTTTTGTCTACTAAACTAGATACTAACGATGCCACACTCAAGACCCTCTGACGTAATATTAGCGGCCACCCATGTGGTGTCCTGTGTGGGTAAGTTAGACAGGGGCTCTTTGTTCTTTGTACTGAGACGGCAAGGTGAGTTTCATCAAAGAGGTGACCGATTTGTAGCTCACCCAATTAGCCTCTCACACCTCTGTCCCCATGATCGATGGATGTAGTGTGTGTTATCAAAGAGATGACAGATTTGTGGCTCACCCCATTAGCCTCTCACACCTCTGTTGCCACTATCGATAGCCAGCCTCCATCACACCATACATTGTACATACAAATATACGTGTATACTTGGTAGAGATGTATAGGTGGAAAAGTATACCTACATGCACTTATGTTACAGTGTTCTTTGTACCAAACTGGCATCCTTTAAACACCCCTCACATTAAAGGTGATTGGTTGTTTCTCCCTTCTCTGGAAGCCTATTGGTGGAGGTGTCACCAAAATACCACCAAGAATCCAACCCCCAAAACCTTACGTCAATATCAGATGTCCAGTGCTGCCCTAGTTGCCTTACAACAGTGTACTCACACCGACACCTGGCATAATTTCACCAATAGCATCAATTGTCAAACAAACTTGGCATCCATGTGGCATCTTATCAATTCGGTGATGAGAAAGAGACCCCAAAGTGCCCTTCATCACACCCCAGCTCAATATGCTCAAGATCTCACTGACACCTGGTCTGATCAGTCTAGTGTCTTCAACCTTCCTGAACATGTACAAGAGCTTCTCTCCTCTCAGAAAATGCTTTGTGCTCTTCACCTGTCTATGGCCGTGCTGGGGTCAGATGTGGAGGACAATGTACCTATTATCAATTGCAAATTACATCGTGCTCTTGCTAGATATAAAGCAACAGCCCCATATGATGACAGCATTACATATTCGGTCCTCTGCCTTCTCCTGAAATGCCTAGTGACCCTCTTCTCCAGTTATGCAACCTCTGTCTCTGACATGGGTATGTTCCACAAGCCTGGATGACTAGCCTTATGGTACCAAGCCTGTCACAGACATATTCAGACAAATTTCCCTCACATCTTGCTCCAGTAAAGCAATGGAGCACATTCTCCTCAACCACCTTATGTTCCGGCTCCAGGACAACTTTCCACAGAGACTTTGTGGTTTTTTGCCACAACGCAACATGCATCACTGCCTCCTCGAGCTGTACACCCACCTGTCCCCCACCAATGTTGTGGCCTTTCTTGATTTAAAAAGTGCCTTCAGTATTGTGAACAGGGACATTATCCTTTACCAGCTAATAGATTTTGGTGTATAAGGGACCCTCCTGAGATGGATGCTAGGGTATCTCAGTAATATATCATCCCGTATCCTCTTTAAGGGAGCTTTTAGCACCACTAGGAGCTTTTACCTTGGTATTCCACAGGGAGGTGTTCTCAGTTCATTTCTTTTTAATATTTTTATGCACCGCCTTCTCTCCCTACTTTTTAACATCCCTGGAATCACAGGCACTAGCTATGCTGATGACATCTGCATACACTCAGACTCTCCAAAGCATCTTCAGTGCATTCTTAGTGGGGTTTATGAGTCTTCTTCATCATGTGGCCTCATCATTTTCTCGGAAAAAAGCAGGATCTTCTCTCCTCGCAATCCACTTACACTTCCAGATTTCCTTGTGGGCACCAGCGTTATGGATGGACGTGGTGGGGAAGGATATGGTTGAAGTTGAATTGGAGGAGGGGGATGCAAGCGATAGGAACAAGTGGAGGAAGTTGGCTTGAGTGGCCGACCCTGCTATTCAGTGGGATTAATAAGTCGAAGGAAGAAGACCAGCATTATACCACTCTGTACACAGTACCTCTACCTGGGTGCTCCTGTTTGGGTTATTTTCACCACCACAGGACGGCAGTTTGTTCATCCAATAGTTCAAGATCTACTGACTCAACTGCAGCGGTGCTTAACACCCCTCCAGTGTCTCACTAACAATGCTGCAGGGGTCTCGATGTCTGTAGCCAGAAGTATCTACATTGCATATATTCATTCAGCGGTTGATTATCTCTCTCCTGCTCTAAGCCAGCTCCCCATGTCATCATTGGATCCCCTTGAAAAGTTTCAAAAGATAGCCATGTGACTCATCCTGGACTGCCCAATCTCCACTAGGATTGCTAACATGCTGAAGGAGCTCCATCTTCTTTCTTTAGTGGAACTGATATATGCAGATGTGACATACTTCACAGTTAAATGCCTCTACTCTTCTCATCTTTCTCCGCACTACTCAGACGTCATTAGAACATTTGCTCAATCCTGCTGCACATCGACCTTGATTCCAACCTGGTGGATGCACCCTTGTTGGAACTGTTTGCTTAAGTCGTCAGAGATTGGATATTAATGTTCAAGAAGAAGAAGTCAACCATGGTCAACCCCCCTGGAGGATTCCTCTCCCAGCTGTTTCCTACACACCAACCTGCAAGAGGGACCTACCCTGCCTGCCAAAACATCGAGCCCTGTAGATCATTCCTGAAGTGACTTCATCCCTTCCTGCCATCCATATGCTATACGCTGACGGCTCTCTGCAGGTGGACGGGAGCACAGGCTGTGCAATCTTCTTGCATAGTATGGAACCACCTCCTGGTGGCTGGGTCAGTCGCTGTAGGCCAAACTCATTGAGCTCTTTGTCATGTGAACTGCATGGACTTCTGAATGCTATTAATCTACTGCTGCGCACAAGAAGCAATGATCTGGCTATCTGTGACTCACAGTCTGCTCTCTGTGCCCATTCCTCTCCCAAGCCAGAAGCCCGTAACCTAGTCAACCGAATATTACATCAGCTTGCTACAGCCTCCTAACATTCTCCATTTGTACACTTCATATGGATCCCTTCTCATATCGGTATATTAGCAAATGACACAGTCAACCTCCTCGCCTAGGCTGCCTGTGGGCTGCCTTTACCTGCAGCTGATCCCCCACTTGGCTCACTCTCCTTTTACAAGAGGAAGATATGTGCTGCTGCTCATTTGCATATCCTCCTCAGCAGGAATACCGAGCGGCCTTTGAGTGTGACTATCCAGCACTACGACCACTTTTTTCGCCCTTACAAGTACCGTTGCTGTGGTCTCTTGGTTAGGAGACATAATGTGGTGTCTGCTCGTCTTCAATTAGGATACAGACCAGTGTGGCAGGTGGGCGGGGCAGGGGATGTGCCGCAATATTCGTCATGAAAGTCGTGTGACACACCCAATGTTAACATTCTTCAACATTACTGCTTGGAGTGCCCCAAAGTGGCTGATCTGATATCCCACAGAAAATTTGTTACTG
>JAXCGZ010004118.1:72500-80828 GCA_037179515.1 Halocaridina rubra
AGAGAGAGAGAGAGAGAGAGAGAGAGAGAGAGAGAGAGAGAGAGAGAGAGAGAGAGAGAGAGAGAGAGAGAGAGAGAGAGAGAGAGAGAGCTCTTATAGTTCTAACGAACTCATAGCAGTGTCATATTTTAGGCGTAATTACACTGTTAGGCATAAGCTTTATACGAGGGTTAGAGATGTACCACCTGTTTGTCCAGCGAGCATCAAACTTTTCTTCTTCTATCTTTTTCCTTTTGTACGCCAAAACAGATTGGATTTTGACATTTATAGATATATAAAAATTATTTTAAATTTAGAAAATAGTATTTCCAATATGCGATGGTTATCAAGTCAAAACCTTAAGTTATACAAAGGTTAACACAAGCTTGCAAGAAAATATTACAATAACGACATCAAACAAAATTATGCATATACAAACAAATAGCAAATAACCCGATGAATTTTGACCGATTATTTTGTTTGTTTGTTCCGGTTTTACGTCACGACCTCCCTTTTCAACTATGGGCTTGGACGGTTGCCTTCTTGCGAAGGACTTGTTTTGGCAAATGTAATCCTTACCCTGAGTGCATGCCCTTGTTAACCTCAGACCGTGAAGGGGCGGGAACCCTCAACCTGACTCCTCAGATTCGCGGACGCTACCGCTTGAGCCACGGTGAGTACTTAATAGTGAGGCATAAAATGGTAGAGAAAGACGCAAACGTCAGTGAACAAGAACGAGGTTAAGAACTTGGGTGCTGTTAAGTTTCTTATTCCTTAAATAAACACCGACTTGTGGCATAGACGGCGTGGTGTGTCTCTGCCTGTTTTGCTCACTGAATATAGTTTATCACAATGTTAATCTTTCGTAGTCACCGTGGCTCAAGCGGTAGCGTCCGCGACTCTGAGACGTCAGGTCGAGGGTTCGCGTCCCGTCACGATCTGAGGTTAGCAAGGGCATGCCCTCAGGGTAACAAATACATCTGCCAAAACAAGTCCTTCGCAAGAAGGCAACCGTCCTAGCCCTTGGTTGAAAGGGGAGTCCGTGACGTAAAACCGGAACGAACGAACAATGTTAATCACTCATTGCATCGGGCTCTACTTGACTTATTCCGTCCTACACAAGCATTACCAGTAACAGTATTGAAGAACTTTGCTTCAACCTACGAACAAAACAAGTGGACTGGTTTATTTAGCAATATTGTTACGTCAATGGCGCTTCGAAAGTTTAATCTGGGCATGAATAATTTTTAGTAAGCAGAATTTTATGCAAAATTTTTGAGATTCTAATGGCATAATGCCCGTATTGGATACCTAGCTCTGTAATTTTATATCAGCTTAGTTGTTTTCATCGTCTCTTCTTCCTGTTCTTCAAGGAGTTGCTTTCCTTGCTGGGTCATCTAGTTCGTAGTCTATTATTTTTTTCCCTCTGGATATATATATATATATATATATATATATATATATATATATATATATATATATATATATATATATATATATATATGTATATTATATATATATATATATATATATATATATATGCTTATCATTAAATGAATAGCTCGTGAGAGTTTATGCTGGCGCCATCATGCCCCTAAATTCCCCAGAACAACTAACAGAGAGAGAGAGGCTTTTTTTTTTTTTATGTAATGGAGCTTCAAAGGTCATGAGATTTTCAACAGTGCAAAAGACGCAGTTTATCACTGGAAACGCATTAGTCTTCGTTGCATATGTGTAAGAGAAAGGGTTCTTGCCTCCCCTTGACGGAGTTTATAGAATAACTCTCTCTCTCTCTCTCTCTCTCTCTCTCTCTCTCTCTCTCTCTCTCTCTCTCTCTCTCTCTCTCGTCTATCTATCTATCTATCTATCTATCTATCTATCTATCTATCTATCTATCTATCTATCTATCTATCTATCTATCTATCTATCTATCTATCTATCTATCTATCTATCTATCTATCTATCTATCTATCTATCTATCTATCTATCTCTCTCTCTCTCTCTCTCTCTCTCTCTCTCTCTCTCTCTCTCTCTCTCTCTCGCGAAAATAGTATTAAACAGATTATATTAGAAGTGGTAAATATCTCTTCTATTTAACTGCTCCGTACATTTAATATCTCTATTTTTATTATTTCTTTTCTTTACTGCATACTATGATTCTCTTTCATTTCTCTTTCGTTATTTTCACCCTTCGCAATTTTGCACTAGGTACAGTATCTTAGAAGACCATAATAGGGGTGTCAGTTAAGGCCGCCATCTTGGCGGTAAATTCTCTGCGAAGTTGAAAATGCAGTTTTCTTCTTCTTATTTATATGGTCTCAGAGGTTGCTGCCTTTGGAAACTTTCTATCTTAGCATTGGATATATTTTATTCAGTTCGAAAGTCTAGAATAGAGGCCCAGATTCAATATAGGTGATTGGAGACAGTTTTATAGAGTTGCCTTGAATATTTAGGCAATGAAATTATTAATGGCATTTGTTACTGCTTGATACCCCTTTGCGTCGCATGGGTGTTGTAGGCATTTGGTGATGATGACATTAGCATATTGATGTAATAAAAATACTGTGTTGAGTTACATATAACATTTTAAGAATTAAGATAATTTTGATTTATTTGTAGTAGTATGTTTTAAAGATTAGGTATTCTAAGCGGAGACCTTTTTGTTGTAATCCTTGCAATGTATAGAAATAGTAAATGAGAATTTTTTATATGTGTTGGTGATGTTATAATGTAGAAGCATGATTGATGGTTCATAACGTCCCCCATTAACTTCATGATGATGATGATGATGATTCGGTTTTACGTCACGAACTTCCTTTTCTGCTAAGGGCTAGGACGGTTGCATTCTTGCGAAGGACTTGCTTTGGCAAATGTAATCGTTACCCTGAGTGTATGCCCTTACTAACCTCAGTCCGTGACGGGGCGCGAACCCTCGACCTGCCGAAACAGAGTCGCGGACGCTACCATTTTGACACGGAGACTACCCCTATGAACTTCATATCAAATAAATAATTTTATTTGTTTCTGAATATTTATTTGGAATTCGAAACATCGCATTTACTCATTAAATCTGCCAATTTTTATTGTTGTCCACTTTAAAACGTTGTTATTTGAAATACATTTCATTCATGCAAAAAAGTTCGATTTTTGCTTTTATGCAATTTGATGTTGTACTAGTATAATGTACAGGGTAGTCACCGTGGCTCAAGCGGTAGCGTCCACGACTTTGAGGCGTCAGGTCGAGGGTTTGCGGCCCGTCACGGTCTGAGGCTAGCAACGGCATGGACTCAGGGTAACGATTACATTTGCTAAAACAAGTCCTTCGCAAGAAGGCAACCGTCCTAGCCCTTAGTAGAAAAGGGGGGTCCGTGACGTAAAACCGGAACTAGTATGATGTACAGAGTGACATTAGTTTCAAGGTTTATATGGCTCAGGGAATATGCTCTAAATTTAGCTGGACGGGTTGCATATTGCCGAAGTTCGTGTCCGAGAGAGATGACTGGGAATCCCCTCCCCTGTATTTTCATTCCACAGAGTCAGTTTTTTTGCTTTGACTGAGCCATCCCCCTTGTGAGAGAGGGATGGTGGCTTTTGTATATAGATACAATATTGTGATTCAGTACTCGAGCCCCTAAGCCATGGGTAGTTAAGTTTTGTTAGGGTTCGCGCCCCGTCACAGTCTGAGGTTAGTAAGGGCATGCACTCAGGGTAACGATTACATCTGCCAAACAAGTCCTTTGCAAGAAGGCAACCGTCCTAGCCCTTAGTAGAAAAGAGAGTCCGTGATGTAAAACCGGAACATAACAATGTTTTATTCTTCCTTAAGGACAGTTTACCTTGAAACTTCTTGGCTATATTTTCGAAATTGTTTCATATGGTTAGTACAGTAACTCTGACTTGAAAGTTGGTCTTAGCTCAGCGGTTTATATTTGTATTGTCACATCCTAATGCACATATTTAACATGTGATCTTGTTTTGGTATTCTTGAAACAAATTCAGTCTTGGGATGCCTTGCGTGGCTTGAGTTTGCAAGTAATTGGCCTCTCCTGTCAGGGGTCGCCACAGCGGATCAATTATTTCCATATTGCTCTATCCTCTGCGTCTTTCTCTTTCACACTACGGCTGCTTTTATGCCAAAGTGACACATCGCATGTGGCATGCCACGTGTCACGCCAATTGAAAACGAACATCCGGAAATATATGAAACCTTTTTTCCACGTGCGACTTGCGTGGCGAGTCACACATGGGACGTGTCACTCCACTGCTGTGTGAAAGGTTTCATATATTTCCAGATGTTCGTTTTTAACTGGCGTGCCACGTTCCACTTTTCTGTGAAAGCGTCCTACAGCTTGTAACTAAAGTTTAGGTGAAAATTGAGCTATGAAGTAGCTAGCGGGTACTAGAATTGCAACTCCAAACCTCTGAATTATAGCCTAGAAAAACGTACTTTTTTTGTTTAAAAGGTTCTAAGGTCACCTTTTGGAACTAATTATATTTGGTCGTTTTAAATCTCTTCAGCCTCACTCTCTCTCTTCTAGCGATCCTTGTGTCACAGAAAATGGTTTTTCTCTTTCCAGACGACCAAATCGAATTTCACGCTTGGTTGGTTATTTAGGAAACGTGAGGAGAAAATAAGTGGTTTCCCTTTATTTTGATTTTTATTTTGATTAAGTTTTGTTTTCTTTTCAATTTTTTTATCTTTTTTTTTAATTGGAAATTGAAATATAGGTAGTTGATATAGGGGCATTTTATGATTTTTTTTTTTAATGTTTATCTGTAGGTCTAAGTTACTCTGCTGTTGCCATTTGCCATTTGATGAGTCTATTAATCCCGATTCGCATGGGGATGGACCCAGACAGGGTTGGGCTTGGAAAAAATAATCTTAGATGCCTTTCCTAACGTCCCATCGGGATCTCGAACCTGGATCTGTAACTTTTATTAGTGAGCTACTGTTGCTTCAGTGTAGCTAATTTTAAATATCAAAGTTGTTCACAGGTTTTTGATTGGTGTTCTTACTACATCTCTGCCTTGTCCTTAACCTTTTTCTTTTCCTTCGTCATGGTATTTTCTCGTGCCCGGGTCTTTATTGATGAGGGCAGTTTTTGCCTGTCCCGGTGTCACACTCATAAAAAAAAAAAACTAGCTGCACATCTTTAACCTTTGACCCAGTTTCATTATTAATATTTTCTTTTTATTCTGTGCTTAATGATAGGGGTACCAGTAGCTCAGTGGTAGAGCGCACGAATCGGAATGCAACAAGCTTGACCGATGCGGATTTAATCAAATCGCGAGGAGTTAGGAAGGCTATCCAGCCTTTATCCCCAGGTTCCATCTTGTTTGTGTTCACCCCCTCTGCAAAAGGGGACTAAGTGTGACGCATAAAATGGTAAAACAAATGTTAAAAAAGTTTACTTTTTTATTGTTGATTTAATATATATTCTCTCTTTTCTAAATGTAGCTTTTACGTTATTGCTAATTAACCGCATTGTGGACCGCGGTAGCACAGTGGTTAGAGCCCTCGAGTCGGGAAGTGACATACTCGTGCTCAACCCCGCCACCCAGGCGTTAAGAAGGGCAATCTAGCCCTCATTTCTTAGTTCCAGTATGTCTGTGTCCACCACCATTGGATTGGGCAATAATAATGACACAAAATGGCAAACAATAGCAAAAACTATTTATTCTTCTTATAACTTCATTTATGGACAAGTGATTTTCCTAGAAATAAAATGCCTAGAACACATCGGGCATTTTTAACGAATAAATCAGAATGTATTTTGATCGCAGTCTTGCAGATGCCAGCTGCGGTGGTCTTTAGAGAATATCGCATACCCGCCAGACCATTATTAAGTCTGTCAGCTGATTGCAGAGAGAGAGAGAGAGAGAGAGAGAGGAGAGAGAGAGAGTTTTTTAAATTTTTTAAATTTTTTTTTTTTTTAAACTTTTATTTCCATTTCATTACAATGGGTATTCGTCAGCCAGGGCAAGCCCCAACCCCCCACTGTGATGTCCAACCACAGCAGTTCCTGCCAGTAAACAGCTTAAACTCTCGGTCTTGGACGGGGACCGATCTTTCGACCTCGTGAATGCGAAGCCAGCGCGTTACCACTGTACTAGCCAGCAGGCTAGAGAGTAAAAAATACGATTTTGTTGCATGAAGCTTTATTTCACGCTAGCCTAAGCTCATACAGCTTTTCTTTCGCCATACTACGTAAGATAAATAGGTAAGGTTAGATATCGTTCTTGTCAGGTAACTAATGCCAATCAAGCAGGTTAAAGAACTTCACCTTTATATATATATATATATATATATATATATATATATATATATATAATATATATATATATATATATATGTGTGTGTGTGTGTGTGTGTGTGTGTGTGTGTGTGTGTGTGTGTGTGTGTGGTGTGTGTGTGTGTGTGTGTGTGTGTGTGTGTGTGTGCGTGTGTGTGTGCGTGCGTGTGTGTGTGTAAATGCATAGTGGAACAGTAGTATCTGCACGACCCATACCGCATCTCTCATGTATAAGAATATCATAATTATGATATGGTTGCTTCATTGATCAAATTATTTTTTCTCGAGATATGTCCTCTGTAACCTTTTAGGTATTGGTACATGATATTCGATGACTCCACCCTCCACTACAAGTATTATTTCTCTCTCTCTCTCTCTCTCTCTCTCTCTCTCTCTCTCTCTCTCTCTCTCTCTCTCTCTCTCTCTCTCTCTCTCTCTCTCTCTCTCTCTCTCTCATCCCTTGATGATTATTGACAGTTATTGGCTGAAGAAGATGGGGAGAGAGGGCAGAATCTCGGTAGTGTATCGCTGACAGATTTCCACGGGTGAAAAATCGTTTGGGGATAAAAATAGCAAACGGAGGTGAAGGGAACTAATTAGATGAGTTGGGCGAAGACAAATGGAGTTCCAAGTGGAGGAATGTAGAGGAGTTATTCTTATAAAGTTTTTGAGGTAGGAATATTATGGAGAAGTGCTGAGAGACTAGGTATCTTCTTCTTCTTCTTCTTCTTCTTCTTCTTCTTCTTCTTCTTCTTCTTCTTCTTCTTCTTCTTCTTCTTCTTCTTCTTCTTCTTCTTTTCTTCTTCTTCTTCTTCTTCTTCTTCTTCTTCTTCTTCTTCTTCTTCTTCTTCTTCTTCTTCTTCTTCTTCTTCTTCTTCTTCTTCTTCATCTTCTTTCTTCTTCTTCTTCTTCTTCTTCTTCTTCTTCTTCTTTCTTCTTCTTCTTTCTTCTTCTTCTTTCTTCTTCTTCTTCTTCTTTCTTTTCTTCTTTTTCTCTTCTTCTTCTTCTTCTTCTTCTTCTTCTTCTTCTTCTTTCTTCTTCTTCTTCTTCTTCTTCTTCTTCTTCTTCTTCTTCTTCTTCTTCTTCTTCTTTCTTCTTCTTCTTCTTCTTCTTCTTTCTTCTTCTTCTTCTTCTTCTTCTTCTTCTTCTTCTTCTTCTTCTTCTTCTTCTTCTTCTTCTTCTTTCTTTTTTTTTTCTTCTTCTTCTTCTTCTTCTTCTTCTTCTTCTTCTTCTTCTTCTTCTTCTTCTTCTTCTTCTTCTTCTTCTTCTTCTTCTTCTTTTTTCTTTTTCTTCTTCTTCTTCTTCTTCTTCTTCTTTCTTCTTCTTCTTCTTTCTTCTTCTTCTTCTTCTTCTTCTTCTTCTTCTTCTTCTTCTTCTTCTTCTTCTTCTCTCTTCTTTCTTCTTCTTCTTCTTTCTTCTTCTTTTTTATTCTTCTTTTTCTTCTTTTTCTTCATTCTTCTTCTTCTTCTTCTTCTTCTTCTTCTTCTTCTTCTTCTTCTTCTTCTTCTTCTTCTTCTTCTTCTTCTTCTTCTTCTTCTTCGTTAGACTGTAGATTGTAGACATTTTTTAAATTTAATTTTTTATCTTGTTGTTGGGATCTAAGATGTAATACATTGCTTAATTATATTTCTGTAATATCATTATCTCTCTCTCTCTCTCTCTCCCTCTCTCTCTCTCTCTCTCTCTCTCCTCTCTCTCTCTCTCTCTCTCTCTCTCTCTCTCTCTCTCTCTCTCTCTCTCTCTCTCTCTCTCTCTCTCGTTATCCATCTCATTCACAAATATTATAAGGAAATAGTGAACAAATAATGATTATTTTTGACACACATTATACAAGCATTCACGTGCACTTGCACACACACACACACACACACACACACACACACACACACACACACACACACACACACACACACACACCAATTAGGTAATCACACACACACACGCTGTAACCCATACACACAGAGTAATTAGTACCAATAAATATCGTTCCCTGAAAAGTATGATATTAAAAGACCCTTTGCACATAAAACATTGAAAATGAGACACCAAATATCTC
>JAXCGZ010004119.1:0-42500 GCA_037179515.1 Halocaridina rubra
ATTGATCAAGGGTATGCATCAGGAAATTCTTCCTCAGATACATCTGCTGATAATTATGATAAGCGTATCAGCGATTGCAAGTTCATCAAACCCCTTTCTAGAGCGAGTGCGATGTCAGAAAATTGTCATAGAAATATAAGAATAAACTGGATAATGAAAAGCACTCCAAGACCCAATTCCTTATCGTGAATAGAATAAGACAGCAGCCATTATTTAACATCTTGCAGTGCCAAAAGCTGCTCTTATGAGCCTATGAGAGAAAGAATATCAAAGTTTGACAACTCGGATATACTTAGGGTGAAGAGAAAGAAACGTACTTTAAGACAAAAGCCCATACATGATCATAATGACTTGTATGAGTCCGTTCCCATAGAGGACACTAATAATGAATATCAATTGCCAGCGGACATAATGCCCATTTGGAGAAAAAATATCAAACAAATAAATCATCTGCTGGTTCCAGGTATCCCTTTGAAAATTCCACCAATGAAAATTTTACGAATATGTCTGAATTTCTTGTATATAACAATGCCAAGCCAAGTTTGCACTTCCTCATAAAGACCCACAGATGGGAGAAAGAAGAAGATAATATAATTGCAGGAAGTAATACAGTAAAGAGACATTCAGTTACAGACACTCTCCAACTTACGATTGAGTTAGGTTCCAGAAGTCCGTTCGTAAGTAGAATTGTTTGTAAGTTGTGCTTAGGTTAAAAAAGTATTGTACAGTACATACATATGCAGTATTGTATAATACTTAGGCTAAAGACACTTCACTACTACATAAAACGTAAAGTACACAGTATTAATGAATTTTAATACAGTAATAATACAAAACTACAGTAATACATACATTAATACATGGGTAGATAATGGGTAGTTTTTTGTTCATATCTGTGAATGTTCTCAAGTAGGGGAGCTTTTGTATACCAAAGAAAGGGGATCAGGTGGGGGACAGTCAGAATCTCGAGATTTCTAATATAATGGCTGATATAAGCAGCCAGCGGGGTTAATATCGTTGCAACAGCAGCAGACAATATTTTACAAGAAAGATGCAAGACTAAAAAAAATTCTCATACAGTGAATGTAAAAACACAAGCAGTTAGTACTATGACCAACTCGACTCGTCTCTACGTTCAGTTGGATCAAGAAATTGCAATAACCTCAAAATAGAACATCTGGCAGAAAGTTCATCAAAAGGCAAAGGTAAATAATATATATATATTTTTTTATCACTGGTATCTAGGCATCTCGTTAACATAAGGAGACATTATATACAGTATTTGGTGTAAATATACTTATAGAAAATTACTGTGGAAGTTGAAAAATTATAAAAGCATCTCTATTTATTCAAACTTACTATATTTTGTTATAATAGTTTATATAATGTTATGGGTGTTTTTTATGACAAAATACCAATGAAAGGTTCTCAGGCAACTGACCTCCACAGGACAACTTCCCCCACTGGACAGTGTCCCCAGATATTTTCTTTTCCAAATTGTATTTCTGAAAATATAATGCCTACAGTGTAATCTCTAATTTAACTTAACCTAACCTAAATCTTTTTAAAGGACAATTCTTCTTATGGGAGAAGCAATGGGGAACTTAGCCAGTGGCAGTTGCCCGAGGTACCTTGCATGAAGGGTAGTTCTCCTGATACCCTATTTGAAGGGGTGAGCATGAGCAGAGTATATTAATGCTCTACTGCATCCCCATTTCGTCAGGTGTAGCACCCAGCATGTTATGGAGTCCTATTAAAAAATATGTTTTCATTTTTCTTATTTTTAACTAGAATAAACTTCAAATGAAAGAAATCATATCCATCCATTTTAGTAAAACTTCTTAGGAAACCTCATTTGCATTGTAGCATGGCTCAGCTCCTTGCATAAATGTATGAAATATCAATACAAGAAAGGTAAGAGACACTTATCATATAAATATAAAACCTCTTAAGGGGGGACAGCAATACCTCAGCTGTATTCCCTGCATGTCATAAAAGTTGACTAAATGGGGCAAAGCATGGCACCGAGAGTCCAATCCTTTCTATTTTCCTCCCACAAAGAGTCAAGATTTTGCTTTTACTCAGCCACCCCCTTATAAGAGGTAATGTGGCTTTTGTATATGGACAGATAGATAAATACAAAATTCCCCTGAGGAGAGATAATAATACCTCAACTGTGTTCCTGTGCATTTTGTAAAAGTCGACTAAATGGCGCAAAGCAAGAGAACTGGGAATTCCCCCTATTGTATTTTCTTCCAACAAAGAGTTCTCATTTGTTTTTTGACTCAGCCACCCCGTTTATGAGGGGGATTATGTCTTGTGTATATAGATATAGGTTAATGTAGAATCCCCATTATGGGGGGGAAGCAAGAATACCACTTCCATTTTCCCTGCCTTTTGTAAAAGTTGACTAAGTAGGACAGAGTGAGGGCACTGGGAATCCCCCCTTTTATATTTTTCTCCCACAGGGAGTAGAGGGTTTTGACTTTGACTCGGCCACCCCCTTCCTTATAAGGGGAATTATGGCTTTTGTTTATAGATAGATAAATACAACTAGTGATAGGCACTTACACTGACAAAAAATTTATGGTTTGTACTCTTTATATAACCAGGAGGCAGCAGTTGCTCAGTGGTAGAGCATTCAAGTTGAGATTGTCAAGCCTTACTAACACGGGTTCGATGCCATCGTTGGGCGTTACAAAGGGTATCTGGCCTTAGTTCCCAAGCTCCAGTATATCTGTCCACTCTGCCTCGAATGTAGCCTTTGTGGCACATAAAGCGGTAAAGAAATAATTATTTGTATATCCGTCAGTAAAGTTAATGTTGTGCATTTAATAGCAAGTCCAAGCTGCAAGTTCTCCTGTATACATTGACTCCTCTTATTAGACTATATCACAGAGGCACCACTGCTCTTGCAAATACATGCATGTATTAACTCCTCATAGCAAAGTAGATCACTGTGGAACCATTGCTCAAGCTGATATATTCATGTTCCAGTGTTATTTATTGTAATGTAATTGGGCTTAGCCATTTCACAAATTTGTAACAGTGCAGAAATTATAGAAAATACTGATGATAAGCCCTGCTTTCTTACTACAGGACTATTATTTCAAATATTAGTTTAATCTTCCAGTACCAGTCTTTTAGTACACTCATAAATTTGGTATTCAGATTTGTACATGAAATTTCTCAATAATTATCAAGCACTGTACTGTATATTGTTATTTTTTATTGCATTAGATTTACCTTTTGTTTTATTTCATGTACTTCTTTCTAATAGCTAGTATATAGTTTCCAATACAGTTGTCGTTAGCCATATTATGTGGCTATTAATCCTCAGTTGAATGGGGGTGGTCACAGACAGGTCGGATTTTGGGAGATAAGGCATGCTCTTCCTGACACCCCTCGGTGAGCTTGATTGCGCGTTTGTCACTTACCAAGTCGAATAGTGGGCCTTATATATTTCTATTTTCAACATGACACCATATACAAATGGAAGCTTCAGAGTGGCTGCAACTGAACATAAATTGGGAAGGAGTAGGCAGCTGCTGTGCAGAAAAAAAAAAATCGTTTAAGGTTGAGATTGCCGAGCCCTTGTAACTTTATCTCTCTATTTCATCTCTTGTAATGTGCAGGGTTGTTGCTGATAATGTCTCCTAAGCAGCATGGCTGAACATTTCAGAGTTCTTAAGGAAGGCCATTGCCGATTCAGAACTTCTACAGAGCTCTCAGGGGATGTAGGTAGTGTTTGTGGCATATGTGGTGTTAAGCAGTGCTCTCTCTCCTAAAGTGTTTTTGGGTTTCTCTCAGTGTATCCAGATAAAAGGAATCTTTGATCAATGACTGCTGAAGTCATTTCTCGGTGCAGAAAAAAATTGTTGGTGTGTGATGCGTTGAGAGATAGGTAGTTGCCAAAATGACCCAAGCTTTTCCAAAGTTCTCATGTCTCGTGAGGAGCAAGGGTAGGTTCACAAATGATGTCTTCTGTCTCCCCCCACCACAAGGGATATATACTTTTTATGTTATGTGGTCTTTACAAAGTTATTTAAGTGACATTTTTGCCTTGTTCAGATCTTTTTCAAGCAGCTCTTGAGCTTTGTTCATCAGAAATTTTATGCTTGTATTTGCCTCTCTTCAAATTCATGTTGCTTGGTGTTTTGGAGTTCTAATTTCTTGATACCATGGGCAAGTAGTAAGAAATTAGTGAAACCCATGTTCGAGCCCAACACAACGCAGTATGTTAGAAAGAGATCCAGCCTTATTTCCCCAGTTCCATTCTGTCTGTCCACCCCATGTTGGGAATTGAATGTGACATAAAATGGCAAACGATGAGTAAGTACTGTAGTTAGAAAATAAGATTTTTGTGATTCATTCCCTTCAGAAACTAGCTTCTAGCCTACGGGAACTGAGTGATGGGGAATCGTACACTGTGCCTGAATATACACCAGGGAACAGAGATTGCATCCCCTTCTTGAATATAAACCTGTCAAAAGGGTAAGATTATAATTAGTGTTGTAAAAGTTGACTACATCGGACGGAGTGAGAAGACTGGGAATTCCCTCATTGTATTTCCTTTCACAAAGAGTCAAGTTTTTTGCTTAGACTGAGCCACTCCCTTTATAAGAGGGATTATGGCTTTTGTATACTATATAGATAGACATGCCAATCCATATCAAAGCAAACCATAATGTGGTATAGTTTATTCAGGTAATGATATGATGTACAATTACTAGTGTCCCTTCTGTTACATAATAATGATGTTTTTGTTTGGTTTCACACACACTGACAACCTTCTTGTTAGTATGTCAGGGAGTTATCAGCTTATAGCAGAATGTTTTTGCACTGATTTTTATAGTAGTTTTCAAAAGATTCTTGATAAAGTTGCAGTGATCAATGAAATATTCATTACAGACTGTAATAGATATACGATCTGTTCTTTATGAATACGTTTTGGGAGCTGTCATATCATAACCAGTAGAGTGCTCGACTCGGGAGGTGACAGACCCGTGTTTGAGCCCACATCAGGGTGATAGGAAGGGTATCCAACCTTAATTCCCAAGCTTCAATCTTTTTGTGTCTATCCTTGAATGTGGACTAATATTGATATAAAAAAAAAATTGCTTATGAGTGCCATTTAATGTTCTTGTATTGAAGTATTATTTTATAATATTTAAGGATGGAAAGAAATTAATACTGTACTACCATTGTATTTTTGATGGAACAGTGCTGCGTACTTATGCATTTAATTGTTCCTAATTTTTATTTTCCAATTCTACCTCCTATTGTTGGGATTTGAACAAGGGACCTGTAGAACAGGTGTCTATAGTTTAGTGCGTTGAGCCACAGAGGTCTACTAAGCTGTTGACTCCTGATCTATAGGTCCCAGGTTCGAATCCTGTCAGTAAAAGCTAAAATATTTGGAGTGTATTTTTATGAGTCTTATGAGGTATCTGAAAGGTATTGAGAGTGAAGTGATGATGGAGGTGCATACCCTCTTCCCCTGCTTTGCTTTTTTCTCCACAAACTAATCAGAAAAAGATGCAAAAGGACCAAGGTGGAAAGGCCTCTGTGGGTGTATAGCATCATGAGTCAAGAAAACCAGGTTTCTTCAATTTATTTATGACCTGAGTATCATAGTGATTAGAGCACATGACTTGGGAAGTGTTGAACCTGCGTTCAAGCCCACTTTGGGGCGATAGGATGGTATATTTTTTGAAGAGAGTTCAATTCTTCAGTGTTTATTATTCAACATCCCAATGATGGAGGCTTGAAGCCTTCAAAAGCTCACACACCAAGTCTACAAGAAACTTGTGTCAAAGAATCATTTCTGGAGAAGAGGATTGTAGCCTCATTGGGAAATGCTTCTTTCTATAGTCTTCAACTGGTATATTCGAAGTGATCCCTCGTTTATCGCGGAGGTTCGGTTCCGGGGGGACCACCCGCGAAAGGTGAAAATCCGCAAAGTAACAGCACCATATTTATTACAGGTATGTTACGTTTATTTTTACCTTTACTGTATAAACCCTCCCTGCACGGTTAACAGCTCACCCTTTACTTTATTAATAACAGTGTGCAAGCGTAAATTTATATGAGTGTGACAGGTAAGTTTACCATAAATAACAGTGCGTAAGCGTAAAGCTATATGAATGTGCTAGGTAAGCTTACCGTGAATGACATGATGATGACGTTTACGTACCGCACAGCCATTGGCGGCCAACAGCCAAGAAACTTCTTCCTTCCTTCAGCATATCTAACAGTTTTACCTTATCTGCTATGGTCAACATCTGCCGCTTAGACTTACTACCAGTAGCCTTAGAAGATGAAGGACGCTTGGGCGGCATTGCAGGGGTTGAAAAAGTTTCACAAAAAACACAAGCACAATGTATTAATAGGCACGAGAAAGGCACATACGTGAGTAAGTGAATGGGTGAGGCGAGACAATGGAAGATTCTGGGAGAATCAAGCTTCAATCAAAAAGCCAATCAGACCCCAGTATACAGAACATAATTCTGTCATTCGTCGTCTCCTACCCATCAGCCAAAAGCATCCCATGTACTATCTCACGGTAGGGGCAACCCTTTGCATTTTCCGAAACTCCGATACCAGTATCGTATTTTATACGGTGCAATACTGTGAGTTACATGTTTAAATTTATGTTTTTTACTGTTTTTTTTATTTGTAGGCTAGGAAATACTTTTCTTTATAAATAAAATAATGAAAATACTGGATATTTTAATATGTACTCTCACGTATGTGCGACCCTTTGCGTTTTCCGAAATGCCGATACCAGTATCGTATTTTATATGATGCAATACTGTGAGATACATGTTTAAATTTATGTTTTTTTACTATATTTTACGGTTTTCTTATTCTTAGGCTAGGAAATACTTTTTTTTATTAATACAATAATGAAATTACTGGAAATTTTAATATGTACTATCTTACGTAGGTGCGACCCTTTGTGTTTTCCGAAATGCCGATACTGGTATCGTATTTCATATGATGCAATACTGTGATTTACATGTTTAAATTTATGGGTTTTTTTTACTATATTTTACTGTTCTATTATTCTTAGGCTAGGAAATACTTTTTTTATCAATAGAATAATGAAAATACTGGAAATTTTAATATGTACTATCTCACGTAGGTGCGACCCTTTGCGTTTTCCGAAACACCGATACCGGTATCGTATTTTATATGATGCAATACTGTGAGTTACATGTTTAAATTTATGTTTTTTACTGTTTTATTATTCTTAGGCAAGGAAATACTTTTTTTTCTTCAATAAAATAATGAAAATGCTGGAAATTTCAATATGTACTATCTCACGTAGGCACGACCCTTTGCATTTTCCGAAACGCCGATACCAGTATCGTATTTTATATGTTGCAGTACTCTGACTTACATGTTTAAATTTATGATTTTGCTATTTTTTACTGTTTTATTATTCTTAGGCTAGGAAATACTTTACTTTATCAATAAAATAATGAAAATACTGGAAATTTTAATATGTACTATCTCACATAGGTGCAACCCTTTGCATTTTCCAAAGTTTTAATATTTTCACATATCATGGATTCCCGTGATATACCCAGAAAATCTGAGATATAAAATACATATGCTCGCCATAAAAAACCCGCGATGCTCTGAATTCGCAGAAGGTGAATCGTGATATAGCGAGGGATTACTGTGTGTATATATATACAGTGCCCCTTCCATTATCACGAAGGTTCGGTTCCGGGACCCAGCGCGAGACAGGAAAATCGCGGAGTAGGATCAGCCTATATTTACATAGATATTTTAATTTATTTTTACGTTTACACCGTATAAACTGTATAAGCCCTCCCAGTACTGTTAACAAACCACCCTTTACTTCGTAAATAACAGTATGCAAGCGTAAATATATATGACATACTCATGTACATAGGTATTTTACAATTATTTTTACATTTACTGTATAAACCCTCCTTGCACTGTTAAAAAACCACCCTCTACTTTATAAATAACAGCATGCAACATAAATTTATATGTATGTGATAAGTAAACTTACCTTATCTGTTAAGGTTAACATTTTCCTTTGCCGCTTAGGTTCACTACCAGAAGCCTTAGAAGATGAAGGATGCTTGGGAGGCATTGCAAAGGTTAAAATATGCAAGTAAAAAAATCACAAGCAAAACGTATTAATAAGCACAACGTGAATGGCACACACGTGAGTTAGACTGAACGAGCCTTTGTCCGAAACGCTGATAGCGGTATCGTATTTTACATGTTGCAATACTGTTAGTATTTATGTTTTTACTATTTTTTACTGTTTTATTATTCTTAGGCTAAGAAATACGTTTTTTTATCAGTAAAATCATAAAACTACTGGAAATTTTAATATATATGCTAGCTCACGTAGGTGCGACCCCAATACATTGTAGGCTATCGGACACTATCTCACGTAGGTACGAGCCTTTGTCCGAAACGCTGATACCGGTATCGTATTTTACATGTTGCAATACTGTTAGTATTTATGTTTTTTACTATTTTTTACTGTTTTATTATTCTTAGGCTAAGAAATATGTTTTTTTTATCAATAAAATCATGAAACTACTGGAAATATAAATATATATGCTAGCTCACGTAGCTGCGACCCCAATACATTGTACGCTATCAGACACTATTTCGCATGATGCAATACTGTGAGTTATACTGTACTCATACGTATATCTAAATTTATGTTTTTTTACTATTTTTTACTGTTTTATTATTCGTAGGCTGGGAAATACATTTTTTTTTTATCAATTAGATAATGAAATATTTTTTTTTTTTTTTTTTCAATAAAAAAATGAAAATACTGAAAAAAAAAATTTATTTTAATATTTTTGAATATACCCCAAAAAGAAAAAATTGCCAAAAAAAAATCGTGGTACAGTGAAAACGCGATCCAGCAAAGGATCACTGTATATATATATATATATATATATATATATATATATATATATATATATATACAGTGTTCCTTCGATTATCGCGAAGGTTCGGTTCCGGAACCTGGTGCGAGACAGGAATTTCGCGGAGTAGGATCACCCTATATGTACATAGATATTTTTATTTATTTTTACGTTTACACTGTATAAACTACAAACCCTCCCTGTACTGTTAACAAACCACCATTTACTTCATAAATAACAGCATGCAAGCATAAATTTATATGAAAGTGATAGATAAACTTACTGTGAATGAGATGGTAATGACATGACTTAATCATGTACACAGGTATTTTACAATTATTTTTACGTTTACTGCATAAACCCTCCTTGCACTGTTAAAAAAACACCCTTTACTTTATATATAACAGCATGCAACGTAAATTTATATTTACGTGATAGGTAAACTTACCTATATCACTAGAAAACCATTAAAAGCACATGAAATCATGTTACTGTACAATAAATAAAAACAAAAGCTCATAAAATTATGTTATTGTACAATAAATAAGAATAAAAGCATATAAAATCTTATTAAAATTCGTACAGTAGTTCCAATATCTACCGTTAGGCGTCGTCACTCGTCATTCCCGCGAAACCGCTATTGTTTTGAATTGATTAGTTTATGCGTGGTATACGTCTGTTTATCGGCTACTCTCATTCTCATTCATTTGTGACCTTATATTTTGCCCCCATGGCACCTAAGAAAATTCCTAGTGCAAGTGCTAAGCGTCATGCTATAACGCTGGACGATAAACTGGCTTTGATCGGATATTATGAAGAAAATTGAAAAAAAGCATTAAGAACAAACAGCAAAGTTATTTTTAATATAATATTGTCAGGGAAATAGTGTGTGAGGGTGCATCAGCTGATACGGAAGTAGCAAAACGTTTGCCGATAGAGGTTCGTTCTCCCGCATCCTACTCCTCTTCTACTGCTTAATGCAATCGGATATTATGAAGAAAATTGAATAAAAGCATTAAGAACAAACAGCAAACATATTTTTAATATAATATCGTCAGGGAAATATCGTGTGAGGGTGCATCAGCTGATACGGAAGTAGCAAAACGTTTGCCGATAGAGGTTCGTTCTCCCGCATCCTACTCCTCTTCTACCGCTTAATGCAGTCAGATATTATGAAGAAAATTAAATAAAAGCATGAAGAACAAACAGCAAACATATTTTTAATATAATATTGTCAGGGAAATAGCATTTGAGGGTGCATCAGCTGATACGGAAGTAGCAAAACGTTTGCCGATAGAGGCTGTTCTCCCGTATTCTACTCCTCTTCTACAGCTTAATGCGATCGGATACTATGAAGAAAATTGAAAAAAGCATTAAGAACAAACAGCAAACGTGTTTTTAATATAATATTGTCCGGGAAATAGCGTGTGCGGGCGCATCAGCTGATATGGAAGTGTGACAAAACGTATGCATCCTCGTCCTCACTGCCACCATCAGTGTTGCCAGAATACATAAATGAGAGAAATGATAAATATAAAAAACATACATGTAAGCTGGTAAGTTATTTCTAGTATCTTAAAGATGAAGTACATTTTTATTTAAATTACAGTACTACCATCTTGTAATCAATATATATCTTAAAATGTACCATACATATGAAAATAAAAACATCCGCTTTATCTGGCAACACTGGCCACCATGCACATTCCATGCTAAGCCTGTTGCCAACGGCATAATAGAGTTCATTAATTTGTTTACTGTACATAAATTTTAAAAAAATATACTACCTGCCCAACGTGTAAACAATGTGAAGAGAGCCTAGAACATTTTCTACTATTTTGTGAAGCATATGCACAAATAAGAACAGAATATAGTTTTTTAGCATAACCATATATAGAAAAGAAAATTGAAATAATTGCTAATATATTGTTATTTAGATATTGTAGTGAAAAAGACATCAAAGAAAGAAAAACATTTATAAAAAGAATTTGTAGAAAAAGAAATCAAATAATAAAAACAGCACAAACAATTTAGCAAAGCAAAACTAAGACTTGGGAGCCGTTGCAAAAGGCATATCCCACCCAACTATACTACTACTACAGTAAATCTGTATATCTAGGCTAGCCTAGAGACAAGCTAATTCGCTTTAAGTCGTTTTTCGACTTAAGTCGTCTCTCCTGGAACCAATTATATATATATATATATATATATATATATATATATATATATATATATATATATATATATATATATATATATATATATATATATATATATATATATATATATATATACTGTAAAATTTAGAAAAGAGCATATCCTTGCTAATAATAGTTACTAAGGAAATATAGTTGATACAAACAAACCTTTTTGTACATATATATCTAATATGAAAGCAGTGCAAACTCCGTTAGTATTGCGTGTGCATAATACGTCAGGGTTCTGTTCCTAACTGCTGACTTGAATCAGATTTCGTTGTAAGTCAGAAAACACCTAAATTCGAAGCTAGGTCCCCCACCTATGCTAAATATAAGTACTCTAAGTTCTTAATCTAAAACATAAAAATAGTAAAACTACCCTATACAGTATTGCTTGCCTATACAACTGTAGTTGGCTTGCATCTGGATAACTTCAGCCCCCATATCCAACTTAGGGTTGAATGGCTTAAGCTTAATACCAGCAAATGAGCACAAGAATAAATTGGTGACACTTCTTCTTCCCCCCTTTCCCATTTTCACGGCATTAAAAATCTATTTGCTCTCTTCTGAATCAGCAAGAGGCTCACTGAGATGCGCCGTTGATGCTGGTTATCCAGCCAAAGTGCTTATAACATTTAATGTTGTAAGAATGTATCCACAGCAAATGAGCACAATAAGCAATATAGCAGACGAGAGGTTGAGAAGCAAAACCTTTACAGCGGTTCTTCTCTTAAAAATACGTTCTAATTTTTCTTATTGTGCTGTCCTTTTGGTGTCTCTCTTTCTGTAATACAGTATTTATATTTGGTATTTTTGTAACTAAATTGAAGTTAATTCCTTCAGATAACCAAATACATAAATAAATAAATAAAACCATTAACTTGATATATACTTATATAACAATGCCGTGACTATTCTCTCACCAACCTCAACAAACTTTTTCACATAAAGATTGTATTTGGTAATTTTGTAAATAAATTAAGTCTCATTCCTTCATATAACCATATACATAAACAAATATATAAATGAAGCCATTAACTTGCTATATATGTATAGAACATTGGTGCTGCATGTGTATTCGTCTGCCAGGCTCACAAACTTTGAATTTACTGCACAGGCCAGGTAGGTCGAAAAATTTATTTATTAATACTATATTAATTATTTAATGGCCTCTTTACGTAACGGCGGAACGATGTAAAATGGGGACCCCCTGTAATAACTAACTATTTTTACTAAGCATGCAGTTACTGTTTATAGTGTTTTTAGAATTTTTTCTTCCATTTTACAGATAACATGTAGAAGTAATTAAGTAGTGCTAGTATTTATCAGAAGTAAGGGATATAACCTATATCATATTGGGACTGGGGTTTTTATTATAATGTAGAATGTGTAAATTCACTTACAGTATAGTTTAATGTTAATAATATAGTGTAAGGAAAATAACAGATTTCATGAGTGGCATCTTTGTTTGTTATTAACCCTTTCATTTGCATTTAGTGACATTGTGGCGCAGTGGTAGCATCTAGGTCTGGCAATATACTGGCCCCAGGTTTGATTGTGGTCTGCGATTGGATTAGCTTTCATTGTCAAGTCATTACTGTTTAAACTTGGCTAATAATTCCGGGGTTGGTGATTTTCTATAAGTCTGCCCGATTGTCCAGCCACTGCTTTGAGATTACTTGATCCATAGTATTGGAGTGAGGGCTTGATCCACAGCTATGTGGTATGCACAGTATACAGTTGGGCTCTAGTGCTCTAACTGTCTCCTACTTCTGCCTTTCTTTAGAGACCTTTAACCTTTATGTGCAAAACACCATTGTAGTTAGAAAAAAAAAGCATTGAAATTTTCTGGGAAGTCAAAACACTCGATTCAGGAGATGATAGACCCCGATTGAGCCCAACATGGGGTATTAGAAAGATCATCAATTATGAATGATACCTGGTATAGCTATCTTGAATGATCCTTGACACCTTGTAACAATAGCCACATATTAAGGAGGGCCACAGTGGCTCAGTGATAGTGTGCTCGAGTTGGGAAGCAACTTATGCGGGTTCAAGCTCACTGTAGGGTGTTAGAAAGGACAACCTTTCTTAAGTCCCCTACTCCATTTTTTCTGTGTCCACCTGTTTTCATGGGGGCTTATTACAACACATAAAAGAGTGTACACACACCAGCATAATATGTAGATTTAATTTTTCTATAAGATACTGATTATTAAAAGATAAGCTGCAAGTCAGGTAAATAGCTGACTTATATTTATAAAAGGTGCTTTGAGGGAGGGCATTATGTTACAGTTTAGATCTTTTGCTTCTGTATAGTGTTATCACATTTCCTGCTCTCAGAGGTACACCTATGGAAAATGGTGCTTATGGGAAGCAATGAAACTATCCCCCCTCCCTATTCAAATATCTGAAACCCATCTTTTAGATAATTTTACAATGATATTGGCTCAAAAATTTAAATCAAGCTCACTGATCTTTTAAGAAACAAATAAGATATAAAAATACATTTGCACTTTCCTGGCACTGCCCACTACAGTGCATTCACTGGTGGTGCCCAGGGCACATACTGTTCATACTATACTCAAGATACACCTATGCTTCCTCTTTATGGTAAAGAGACTATTAATCAGGTGTTGATTTGATGGGTTGGGTGGATTCAATTTCTCACCAGTATCTAAACCTGCAGAATACTTAGTAGGTGAGAGTATCACTTCCCTGGGGGGGACAATATTACCTCCTCTTTATTTTCCTGCTTCTTGTAAAAGCCATTTATATGGGGAGGAGCTAAGGGACTGGGTATCTACACATTTGTATTTTTGTTTACTCAATGTCTGAAGTTCTTCACTTTGACCCAGCCACCCCTTTATAAGGGAATATGGGTTTGTATATATTGTATAGAGAGAGCATCATATCCTGACAAGTGTTGTTGTAGATATCTAGCATCGCCTGTTAGGATATATGTTTCTTTCCTTATACTGTTAGCCTTAGGATCTCATTTCTGGCACACTTCTCTTGGTTCTTGATTTTATTATGATCCTCCACTCGAGCACAATCATTATACATGTGGTTTCTGAATTAGAGAAGTCAAGTGATAATGTCCATAATGTACTCAATCTGGATATATCTATTTTTTATTGTATTTTGTAACCCTCTGAAAAAGCAACCTGGCTAAATTTGTAACAAAATAATTGAGGCAACTGGGTATTTTCCTACCTCTTCCATCAGGTAAATGAGACAAGAAATTTAATTCATTGAAAAGGTGGTTGCTTGGTATTTACCTCCCCTACCTAAGCTATTTCTGCCACTCCACTGAAATGCAGGAATATATTTAAGCAATAATAATATTATTATTTTTATTATTGTTGTTATTCCTCTATTATTTTAGCATAGCAACTGCCACTTTGTAAGTATTTCCTTGAGTTAATATCTGCTGTAGCAAATTTTTTTTTATTTTTACACATAATACTCGGGAAGTGACAGACCCACGATCGTCCCCACCACAGGATATTAGAAAGGTCACTGAGCCATAACTCCCCAGTTCCAATCCGTCTGTGTCCACCCCCATAATGAGGATTGCTGACACACAACGGCAAACAAACACAAGATACACACAATAAAACAAACGCCAAAATATAGAACCCCAACTGTGAGGTTAAATTTAATATGCTATTATGGAATTATGACAACATGAAACAGTTTCTCAACCCCGAGTCTTAAGTTAACATGTGCAGGCTAATGACACTGTCACAACATTCTTATGCATTTCCCAGAATTCCTTTGTACCCTTACCATGCACCGTGATTATATATATATGCAGTATTATTATTATTTTTTTTTTTTTTTGTGGGGGGAGCATCACAATTTGAACAGCTTTACTCATCCAAATGTAGTAGGTTTTTATTTATTTATTTTTTTAATTCTGGCTTGGTCAAAATATCTGTTTATGTAAACATAATTATAATAATGTTTTAGCATTCAGATTTCCCATAAGAATTTTGACCAATTACTGCTATACATAATCGTATTGTGTGACAATATTACCTGTACAACTTATCTTGAAATATGACTTTCCAGTTAAGAACTTTGTAAATATGAATACAGCTTTTTATTTGAATGAATGGATATATCACTCAAAAACGTCTTTTTATAATTTATAGCTTGAAGTCCTTATATAAGATACATAATATTTGTAAATTTTTTGTGAATGAAAATTACAGTTTTTGCTTATACCGTTTTTGTTGTTTTTCTGTTTTGTTTCACAATTACAGTATTCCCCACTTGAACTGGGGGGGACACGGACGTTCATGTATATAACATGTCTTACGTAAAACTAAACTGCCATGTGCATTAAGAATTATTCTTTCCAGCTGTAAAATTTATTATTCTTGGTGATTATGTTGTTAATTCTTGACGCAATGTCTCTGATATCAGTTGTAGGGTCTGTCACGTGCATCGCCATTTTTTTTATTTTTTATAAAGACATGTCACTGATAATATTAATATTATCGTATGTGTTCTTTAACCTAGTATGAGATATATCGTGTCTCTCCGATGGGGGGTGTTTATGCTTAAATGCTGTTATTCCTGGTAGTTAATGTCAATGTACACAGTATATAAAGAACATTTATGCTAGATCGCCTAATAGTTGGGCCCTAACTGATGCCCCACGAAGGTTCAAGGAATGAGAGGCTGTTTAGTATGTTATTAGTTATCCTTTCCTCATATCTATGCATCATAGCTATAATACTTTCGGCACTCACGAAGAATTGCGACCTGAAATTTTAGGAGATCCTAATTCTTCTGTTAGGCTAGGCTAGGTCAGGTTAATTTGATTCAATTGCTTATATAAATTAATATTTTATGTGAAGTCAGGTCTCAATACTTCCATAGTTACACACATATTAATATATGTATATATATAGAGAGAGAGAATAACTACTTAGCATTTTTCAATCTATATGCTATACAGATACTATCGACATCTTTTATATGGCGTTAGGATTTGGTTTTACGTCACGAACTCTCTTTTCTACTAAGGACTAGGACGGTTGCCCTCTTACAAAGAACTTGTTTTGGCAGATGTAATCGTTACCTTGAGTATATACTTGCTAATCCTTTTGAGCTAACACGGATGCTACTAATACATATTTATATTTATTTATATGCCAAGAAAGAAATGTAGGGTAACAATAGGGTGCTCGACTCGGGGGGGGGGGTTATATGTCAGGTCTTCAGTTAGAGACCCGCCATGCTCTTGAGGTTGGAAAGTGCAATCACTCCTGGTAACGGTCATACTTGCCAAAACCAAAGTCTTTTGCAAGAAGGGACCGTCTTAGTCCTTAGTATAAAAGGGGAGTCCATGACGTAAAACTAAATCATATATATATATATATATATATATATATATATATATATATATATATATATATATATATATATATATATATATATATATAGTTTCAATACTATTATCCACGAAAAACTTTTGTGACCATTAGGGGGCTTGAAGTCGCGTTTCAACTTGCAGAAACTTGCTACCATATCGTTCGGGCTACTACAATCGACAAAGTCGGAATTTCATAATCCAGGTAGATCAGGGAAGCACTTTTTCCGTCGGGTCATTTTTATCAACCTGCACATGGAAGTTTTGTATATATATTCACAATGAAACCGCGATATCAACAATACAACTATACACACACACACACAAATAGTGATTATGTGGAGATCGAATTCGTGTCGCAAGTTACACACACACTAGACTTACCATCACTCGAAGCTAGAAGATTGAGGGGGGATATGGTGACAGTCTTTAAATTACTTCATGGTTATGATAGAGTGGATAGGGATCGATATTTTGATATGGCTGGCTCTAGAACTAGAGGTCATAGTTTGAAGCTTCGTAAGAAAACTTCTTTGCAGGATGTGAGGAAATACTTTTTCAGCGTAAGAGTAGTTGATAATTGGAATTGGCTAAGCGAGGAGGTAGTTAATGCTATCTCAATCCATAGTTTTAAGGACAGGTATGATAAGTATGACTAAGTATAAAATGGAACCGATGAGGAGACGGGAAGATACGAGCTTTGGGCTCTTTCCCGTAAACACAATTAGGTAATCACAAATAAATATATATATATATATATATATATATATATATATATATATATATATATATATATATATATATATATATACTGATCGTCTCTTTGTTTAACTTCGATCTTTTATATAATAACTTTTTCTGCTTTTCTCACTTATAAGTCTATTTTTTACCTAGCCTAACTGTCTATTCGACTAGACCTCTGCCGTTGAGTACATTTGATTTTGTGTAACAGAAATGGACACCACCACACTATACAAAGGATCTCTCTCTCTCTCTCTCTCTCTCTCTCTCTCTCTCTCTCCTCGTATAGAGCAATCTAAATCTATAAAGCTACACAAAGGATGTTTTCGGATTCATCCTTAGCGGATGCACCCCTCCAGAGATGGATGAATCATTCGATAAGTGGATGATGGCCATATTACGAGTAGACAGGTATTAAAAGTTTTAAAAGGGGTAGATCAAGGTGGGTATAATGGTAGTATTGCTATCTATTCTTTATTCATTTTTAATTTTAGGATAGGAGGGGGAAAAAGGGGAGGGAATAAAGGATATAAATTTGGATGAGGAATATAACAATTTTGTCATGACTCTTAAGAATAGTCAGAGAGACTATATTCCCATGAAACATTGCAGATCAAGAAAAAATGACCCTAAATGGATGAACAATAGAATAAAGAATCTTATAGGTATTAAAAGAGGAATATACAGGAAACTAAAAAGAGGTGAAGAGCAGGTGAGGCAGCAATATATACAGTTAAACAGGGAAGTTAAAAAGATAGAGAGTCAAAAAGAAAATACGAAGTTCGAATAGCAGGAGAAGCTAAAGAAAATCCTAAAGGGTTTTATCAACATTATCAAACAAAATTTAAGGAAAAAGTCGTACCAATTGAAGTAGCCAATGGCCATATCACAGATGACGATAAAGTGATGTGTACATGTTTAAATGATTATTTCTTATCTGTATTTACAAATGAAAACTTGGAAAATATTCCGGAAGTAGAATCCATTTACAGAGACAGTCCCGATAATATACTTAGTTCAATAAATATTACGAGAGAGGAGGTAATAAAAGAAATAGATAAATTAAAGGCTCATAAATCTCCGGGACCTGATGGAATATATGCTAGCATATTAAAGGAATGCAAGGAAGAGCTTAGTTGTCCTCTAACTGCATTATTTAATAATTCAATAAAATTAGGATCGGTACCCATGGAGTGGAAATTGGCGGATGTGGTACCAATATTTAAAAAAGGAGAACGTGTTAAAAAGAATAATTATAGGCCGGTAAGTTTAACGTCAACAGTGGGTAAGATTCTAGAATCCATAATTGCAAATAAAATAAGGGCACATCTAGAATTACACAGACTGATAAAACTTTCACAACACGGGTTTCTTAAGGGTTTTTCGTGCCTTACAAACTTACTGTCTTTTTATTCAGAAGTTTACGAGGCAGTAGATTGTGGCAAAGAATATGATACAATATATCTAGATTTTAGCAAAGCTTTTGATAGAGTTCCTCACAAAAGATTAGTTAAAAAGCTGGAAGCTCATGGCATAGGAGGAGCTGTGCTCAGATGGATCAAACAATGGTTAAAAGACAGAAAACAGAGGGTTTGCATAAATGGAGAGAAATCAGAGTGGGGCTCGGTTACAAGCGGGGTACCACAAGGCTCGGTACTGGGTCCTCTATTATTCATCGTATATCTAAATGATCTGGATTCGGATATCAGTAGTAACCTAAGTAAATTCGCAGACGACACTAAAATAGGTAGAACTATAAATGGAAAAGAAGACATTCATGCTTTACAGGAAGATCTAAATAGATTATCTGAATGGTCGGACAAATGGCAAATGGAATTTAATGTTGAAAAATGTAAAGTAGTTAAAATGGGTACTATAAAAGACAATACTAGTTATAAGCTAAATAACCATGAAATCATGTGTTCTCAGTGTGAAAGGGATTTGGGTGTTCTTGTGAGTAGTAGTCTTAAGCCAAGAGAGCAATGCACAGCAGTCAGAAATAAAGCAAACAGAATTTTAGGATTTATCTCAAGAAGCGTCAGCAATAGGACGGAAAAAGTTATTTTGCAGCTCTATCTTGCATTAGTTAGGCCCCATTTAGATTATGCTGTGCAATTCTGGTCACCCTATTATAGAATGGAAATTGAATCCTTGGAGAGAGTGCAACGAAGAATGACCAAGATGATACACAATATCAGAAATCTACCATATGAGGACAGATTAAAAAAACTTAATCTACATTCTCTAGAGAGGCGAAGAGTTAGGGGGGATATGATTGAAGTGTATAAATGGTTTAAAGGGATTAACAAGGGAGATATTAATAAAGTTTTAAAAATTCATGATCAAACCAGAACTCGTAATAATGGATTTAAGCTTGATAAATTTAGGTTCAGAAGGGAAATTGGTAAAAATTGGTTTGGTAATAGAGTAGCTGATGCATGGAACAAGCTTCCTAGTAGGATAGTAAATGCCAATACCTTAGACACCTTCAAATGTAGATTAGATAGACATATGACAGAGGTAGGGTGGGTATGAATAGGTTAGTGCTTATTAGAAAAATCATAAAAAGAAAAACAGAATAAATAAGTAGAGTAGAATAGAATAGGTTAGACATGCTGAAAATACAATTCAAAAATGGAGCTGCCTCGTGTGTGCCAGTAGGCATGTTGCAGTGTCCTCTATTCTTATGTTCTTATATAAGGGAATTGGAGGGAAGAGCACGAAAATTAAATAAAGTAAGAGAGGGGCAGACCCTCGTGCTAAGTTTTATTATTATCGTAATAATAATAATAATTATATCTTGAACAAAACTAACAATAATAACTATATAATAAATTTTGAATTATAGTGATAATGATGACTGTAATAGTAATAAATATATTAATTGTCACTATGCATCCTAAACAAGAAAAAAATAGTTTTTTTTTTTTCATTAAAATATATAATACTCACAATTGTAAATCGGAACTATGATCTATTAGGACCAAGTGCTTTAATCTTATAATTATATCAGATAATCTTACAATAAAGTCAATCTTTAAGTAATGAAACTAAATCTAATTACCAACAAATATTTACTTAGGACTATAGCGCTTTAGGTCAGAATATTGCAATTAAACTAATCTATAGTATTAGGTGTTTTTGGAACTAACCAGCGAAAGAAATTTATACTTTATGTTAAAAATTAATGCTTACATTAATTTACACAATTCTCTTATTTGAATAGTCCCATTCCTTTTCTCTATGTTATTATTATTATTATTATTATTATTATTATTATCATTATTATAACCAATTAATTCAGTATCATATTGCACTCTCTTCTAATCAGTGAGAGT
This sequence comes from Halocaridina rubra, assembly GCA_037179515.1. Taxonomy (NCBI): domain Eukaryota; kingdom Metazoa; phylum Arthropoda; class Malacostraca; order Decapoda; family Atyidae; genus Halocaridina; species Halocaridina rubra. The sequence goes on from JAXCGZ010004119.1 coordinate 20,600, forward strand.
GTAATGCCCCATTATATAAGGGAGGTTAGGGAAGAGAGAGAGAAAAAAAAATCTTTTGATGCCCGTTTTTCCTATGTAGTCACATCGAGATGTGCGTATGCATATAAAATGGAGAGAAAGAGAGAGATGAATTAACATAATTCGCGTGACTCATGAACCCACGATTAATATCAGCAATTCTCCAGTGAAATATCTCGAAAACAAAGGATGAATAATCATAGTTTTGTAACCGGATGAGTGACTACTGTGAATTTTCTCACTAAAGAAATTTGATATGTATATCCATACTTTGATGAGACCATACTTACGGAAATCTCTCTCTCTCTCTCTCTCTCTCTCTCTCTCTCTCTCTCTCTCTCTCTCTCTCTCTCTATATATATATATATATATATATATATATATATATATATATATATATATATATATATATATATATATATATATATATATATATATATATATATATATATATATATATATATATATATATATATATATATTGTTCTGGTTCATATGCGCATACTTTTCCTTGAGTATATTCACATAAACCGGTCACCATAGGATTCTCTCTCTTTCTTTCACTTTGTTCATTTATTTTTCATTCTTATATTCATATATTTGTTTTTTGTTGTTCCTCTCCCCTTTTACCCTCCCTTCCCGGTGGTTCCCCAGGGGTTACAAACGTGCACGCGAGATCAGCTCTCTCTTCTTCAGCACTATCCTATCCAAGCTTTCCTTTTCCCTTTAAAATTTAAGGCAACCAATGAACACATAATAAGGAGACTACTAACCCTCTTAAGGACACTTTGCACTTTTCCATATATATTGCAGATAAGGCATGACCTCAGCTCCCACTTCTCTTACCTAAGGGCCCGTCCACCGCAATCCCCGGGGAGATATCTACGACAACGACGTCTCTCTTGCATTTCGAATGCCAATATGGAATTCTCTTTCGTTTTTAGAGTTTTCAGTTATTTGGATTATAGTTTTATTTATTTGCATATTTATCAGCATAATTATTCATTTCCAATATTCTCCCTGAGTACTACTATTACTACTACTAATAATAATATTAATAATAATAATAATTATAATTTATTATTATTATTATTATTATTATTATTATTATTATTATTATTATTATTATGGTAATAATAATAATTATTATTATTATTGTTGTTATCATTATAAATTACGATAATATTAACGAATTATCAGTTTTATTATTATTATTATTATTATAAAAATTATTGATAAAATTATTATTATTATAATTATTATTATTATTAATATTATTATTATTATTATTATTATTATTATTATTATTATTATATCCACTGGCAGTATGACAAAAATCAATTACAAATTCATTTTACCATGAATACGTCAAAGAGCTACTGTGATATACGTCAGTATATGGAGCTGAGGGTTGGACAATTGTCCATATAGTTCAACAGCCCCTAGAATAACAATGAAGTATTAAATTCTTCATATTGAACTTCCTTCCATTCATTATTTTTCAAGTATATGATATATTTCACTTAAATATTATTAAAGGGGATAATTGGCGGCTTTTGTAGTAAGAGTTTAAGGATATTGTCCCATGTGCAAATGTTTCAAGAGGCATTTGTTCATACCACGATACAGCTAGATTAATAAGCCACTATTTCTCCGATCATAATATAACGTGTCCGTTTCATATATGTATATCTATATCACAAGTAGAGATTGCTGTTCTTTATACATTATTTTAGTATAAAGAAATAAGCACCTTAATGTTTAAAAAAAAAAAAAACGTTAGGTCATTTTCACTACGCCCAGGTCCTCGTCGCCATTCTAGGTCTTTGTCGCTACGCCTATTGTCCTTTATACCACGCCCAGATCCTCATCGCCACTCTTAGGACCCTTCTGCCACTCCCACGATCTTTTACGCCACTCTCAGGTCCTCTTTATCATTCGTTCAAGTCGTCTAATGATTCTCGTTATCCAGCCTTTATAGTGAATGCAAGTATAATGCAAACGACATTATTTCGGAAAATTGGTAGATTGATATTTTTAATTATTAATGTTCTGCTGATTATTTCGTTTATATATATATATATATATATATATATATATATATATATATATATATATATATATATATATATATATATATATATATATATATATATATATATATATATATATATGTATGTATGTATGTATGTATATATATATATATATATATATATATATATATATATATATATATATATATATATATATATGAAGCTAAAAAAGGCCCATAAATAAAACACAAGAAGAAGAGAAGATGTAGTATATATTACGACTGGACTCCAGTCCTCTTCAGGTACAAATGAATCGATAAATACAAAGCTCTGTATAAAAAGAAACAATTTTTTTTATTATTAAGTAATATATATATATATATATATATATATATATATATATATATATATATATATATATATATATATATATATATATATATATATATATATATATATATATATATATATATATATATATATATATATATATATATATATATATATATATATATATATATATATATATATATATTTAATAATAAACAATTTTGTTTCTTTTTATCTCGTATAATACTGATTTGCTTGAAAATTATAACATTTACCTTACAGTTCTTAGAGAGCATTCATTTTATTGTTGAGATGATAGGCCTACTAATCCGAGAAACGCCACCACTGTCTCTAGTATATGCGGAAAGTGTGTTAGTGATGGTAGGTTTTATACATAGCTGTGTAAGTTAAAAAAAAAAATCAATTCTTGGTATTCATTGTTCTCGCAGAATGATATAATTTACAAAGCATTAGGCTAAAAAAATCATATTCACGAGAAAATTATAACCTGCGTGTTTCTTTTTAATGGTGCATTAGTTTAATTACAAGCAATTTGCAAACATTAGTTTGGCATTTAAATGGTGAGGTATAGTAAAATCCACGTCATACATTTCCGGGACACATGTACCAACCAGCGAGCAAGAACTCGGTGACGTCATACTGAGTCATCCTGCAATTCCAAGAATGAATCCTTCTCAGCGATGACAAAAAAATTTTGCCTCTATCATCATATTTTAATACTTAATTCAGAATTCTTGTAAAAGGTAGTTTAATATTTATTTTAATTTTAAGTTCAAAGCTCTGTTATAATGATCAAATATTTGAAGTGGAAATTTAAATTCAGCGTTTCGATGGTCAGTTCGTGACGTCACAAGGCTGATGCTTGGCGGGTATATATAAACACGAAATGGTGACAATTTCACAGTTACCAACAGAAGTGACGTTTAGGTGTTTGTGTTACCGTCTGTATTGGCTTCTGTCCCTCGTTTTTGTAAGTATTATATCTACGTTAGTAAAACCTTTACAATACTTTTCTTAGGTTCCTCTCTATTATATTTGCAAGCTTTTGCGGTGAATTTGATAATGTGTTTACAATATCCTTTCTTTGTTCACCATTTGTAAGCTTTACATACTCATATTAGTATTTTTCAATGAATGTGTTGTTAATCCACAAAGTTTTATGAAGTACTTTAATAAAAGTAATAATATGTCGTTTTTTAGTGCATTATAATCTTAATTTTAAATTTTTTCTATGAAATATCTAAACATCATGTAGGTATTTAATATTATTATTATTTATTATTATTATAATTTTCTTTTTTATGATTGTGACATCAGGACGGGTTATTATTATTATTATTATTATTATTATTATTATTATTGTTGTTGTTGTTGTCGTTGCTGTTGTTGTTCTTTTGTTTTTATTGCTATTATTGATATTATAATTATTACTATTATTATTATTATTATTATTATTATTATTATTGAAATACCTTAAGTTTTAGTAGTTATTCTGCAATATAATGAAGATAATTAACGGACTATTGAAACTACCTTTTTATCAGTCTCCTTAACTTTTAGATGTGATTTTCTAACTGTTGAACCGTGTAGATTAATATCTGAATGACTTCATACATATATAGAGCTCATATCATAATATGCAATTATTTAATTAACTTTACTGAAAGAATTCTGAATCAGTAAACCATCACACATGAATGACTTTTATATATATATATATATATATATATATATATATATATATATATATATATATATATATATATATATATATATATATATATATATATATATGTTTTATTTTATTTGACTCAGCCACCTTTCTTATAAGGGAGGTTATGGCTCTTTCATACAGATTTAACTGATTACCCATAGATGTAGGTGAACTGGCTTCTGTTGAATGAGTGTGTGCTTTGACTAGGCCATCTTTTGGCAAGGGGGATTGTAACCGATGTATATGTATACATTTATTTTGTATTTTCCTCTTCAAGTAAATGTAATTATCTCTCTATCATATTAGGTTAACAAGAGGATTTATTTTGCTTCAAATCTTAATATATTTATGTTAAGTACCGAAGAGATTACTAATCCATTTTCATAATCTGAAAATGAATATCCTTCCCCAATAATGGACTCCCAAGTCTCTAATTGTTCTATGGAGATTTGCATTATTAATTAGTCAGATTATATTGATTATTATTTGTACTTGTATAGATTTGCATTTTTCTTTATTTTATTTACACGATTTTTTTATATCGTGTATTAATTCATATGGGTTTTTTGAACTTAAATAGGTCTCTCCAGGACAGTTCGATGTTAGTTACGGTTCTTTTTCTATGCCATCAGCTACACTGAATATTCTTGGATATTCATCACACATCTTTTATTATCCCTTCACCAAACTTACTGTCTTTTTATTCAGAAGTTTACGAGGCAGTAGATTGTGGCAAAGAATATGATACAATATATCTAGATTTTAGCAAAGCTTTTGATAGAGTTCCTCACAAAAGATTAGTTAAAAAGCTGGAAGCTCATGGTATAGGAGGAGCTGTGCTCAGATGGATCAAACAATGGTTAAAAGACAGAAAACAGAGGGTTTGCATAAATGGAGAGAAATCAGAGTGGGGCTCGGTTACAAGCGGGGTACCACAAGGCTCGGTACTGGGTCCTCTATTATTCATCGTATATCTAAATGATCTGGATTCGGATATCAGTAGTAACCTAAGTAAATTCGCAGACGACACTAAAATAGGTAGAACTATGAATGGAAAAGAAGACATTCATGCTTTACAGGAAGATCTAAATAGATTATCTGAATGGTCGGACAAATGGCAAATGGAATTTAATGTTGAAAAATGTAAAGTAGTTAAAATGGGTACTATAACAGACAATACTAGTTATAAGCTAAATAACCATGAAATCATGAGTTCTCAGTGTGAAAGGGATTTGGGAGTTCTTGTGAGTAGTAGTCTTAAGCCAAGAGAGCAATGCACAGCAGTCAGAAATAAAGCAAACAGAATTTTAGGATTTATCTCAAGAAGCGTCAGCAATAGGACGGAAATAGTTATTTTGCAGCTCTATCTTGCATTAGTTAGGCCCCATTTAGATTATGCTGTGCAATTCTGGTCACCCTATTATAGAATGGAAATTGAATCCTTGGAGAGAGTGCAACGAAGAATGACCAAGATGATACACAATATCAGAAATCTACCATATGAGGACAGATTAAAAAAACTTAATCTACATTCTCTAGAGAGGCGAAGAGTTAGGGGGGATATGATTGAAGTGTATAAATGGTTTAAAGGGATTAACAAGGGAGATATTAATAAAGTTTTAAAAATTCATGATCAAACCAGAACTCGTAATAATGGATTTAAGCTTGATAAATTTAGGTTCAGAAGGGAAATTGGTAAAAATTGGTTTGGTAATAGAGTAGCTGATGCATGGAACAAGCTTCCTAGTATGATAGTAAATGCCAATACCTTAGACACCTTCAAATGTAGATTAGATAGACATATGACAGAGGTAGGGTGGGTATGAATAGGTTAGTGCTTATTAGAAAAATCATAAACAGAAAAACAGAATAAATAAGTAGAGTAGAATAGAATAGGTTAGACATGCTGAAAATACAATTAAAAAATGGAGCTGCCTCGTGTGTGCCAGTAGGCATGTTGCAGTGTCCTCTATTCTTATGTTCTTATGATCTCTTTACTTTATGTATTCTTCGTGCCCAGGCCCGATGAGGGCTGTTTTATTTTTTTTTTTTTTGGCCCGTCCTGGTGTCACAATCATATTTTTGTTTTATTTACATGGTAAAACAAATTTTGTTATCTAATTATTCTAGTGTTATTTCTTCTGTTATTTATATCTTTATTTTTTTTTCATTCATCTGTGAGATGAATTATATTTTTTTTATTTACATTGGATTTAGTTTTACCCACAAATTCACATCTGATTAAATACTGGTAATTTTGCAACAGAAAATGACCTTTGTCATCAATTACAGGTAACCTTTTTAGATTATTATTATTATTATTATTATTATTATTATTATTATTATTATTATTATTATTATTATTGTTGTTGTTGTTGTCGTTGTTATATAAGTGGAGATAAGGGGGGCAGATTTAGCATATGAGTAAAGAGAGAGAGAGAGAGAGAGAGAGAGACATCGATGTATAATAACAGGATGCAGGATGTCTCACTCTGCGTACAGAGCGATGTCAAATAAGAGCGGAAATCCTAACTGGAAAAGCTGTAATTTGGTTCTTACTGGTTCAAGTGATTATGACATGTATTAATATAGAAATATTAGTATAATATGGTAGTAGTAGTAGCAGTATCATTTTTAAAGCGAATATATAAAACCTCTCTCTCTCTCTCTCTCTCTCTCTCTCTCTCTCTCTCTCTCTCTCTCTCTCTCTCCTTTGACCATGAAGACACGTAGATGGCACCGTCCATCTTTCTTCATTTACACCTTACAGGCTTCAAATATCAATACCTGCATTCAAGGCACTTATTGTAGTAAAACTACAAAGAGATAATATCCCTTTAAGAGAAAAGTTTACAGAGCATAAGAAACAAGTAAAATCATTATTAAGTAACAGTAAGAAACAGTATTACAAAAATGAATTTCAAAACGCTAAAGGCAATATCTCTGATACATGGAAAATTGCTAAAACCATGCTTTCCAATAACTGTAATAAAAGTAGTAACATATCAATTATACCCGATGAGGTAGATGTAAGTGCTAAAGCAGAAGAGTTCAATAATTTTTTCGCTGAAGTGGGGAAAAAAACCTTTGAAAAAACAAAATAAGAAATAATAAATGAAATCAATAATAGTAATGGTGGTAATAATAATGATGATGGTAGTAGTAATAATAATAGAAATGTTGATAATGGTGTAAATAATAATGATGGTGGTAGTAATGGTAATGATAATAGTGATGATGGTAGTAATAATAATAATAATGTTAATCTTCAAGAACATAGTGCATTCAATAGAAGTAATGATGTCTTTAACCCTACTACAGTAGATTGTAATACAGTAATCTTAGTAATAAAAAATCTGAAAGACTCTAATGCATATGGATCAGATGGAATTTGTTTTCGTTTTATTAGAGATTCATTATTTGTAATAGCTTATTATCTGACGGTAATAATCAATACTTCCATAGTTACCAATATCTACCCAGATTTATGGAAAAATCCCCATGTAATTCCTGGTTTTAAAAATGGAAATCCTGACGACGTCTCTAACTATAGACCAATCTCTTTACTACCAATTTTATCAAAGATACTTGAAAAGATTGTTGCAAATCAGTTAAGTGAGTTTCTTGAAAAAAATAAACTTATTGCAAAAAGTCAACACGGTTTCAGGCCAAAATTATCAACTGAAACTGCCTTATTGAAAATATCAGATGAAATATACAAAAATATAGATAATAAGAAAATATCATTGCTACTACTACTCGATCTTTCTAAAGCTTTTGATAGTGTACACCATACCATTCTATTAGAAAAATGCAAAAAAATGAACATTGACCCAAGCTGGTTCGAGAACTATTTAAAAAACCGCTACCAGTCAGTCAGAATAAAAGATGTAGTCTCAAGTCGCAAGAAGGTATAGTTTGGGGTCCCTCAGGGATCGATCCTAGGACCTATACTTTTTCTAATATATGTAAACGATCTAGTAAAATATTTACCTAACTGTTATGTCATTCAATATGCTGACGATACTCAAATCTTAATTGAAGGAGAAATTAATGATTTAGAAAATATTATTCGTAGAGCAGAAGAAATTTTGTATATGGCTAAACGTTACTTTCTAAAAAATGGTCTGTTACTTAATGAAACTAAAACCCAATCTATTCTTATCGGATCCAGACAATTATTATCAGAAGTTGATGACAATCTTCATATAAATTTTAACGGTAATATCATTAAGCCAATGAACTCGGTAAAGAACTTAGGTGTCTATTTTGACCGTTACATGAATTTTGAAATGCATATAGATGAAATTTATAAAAAAGTAATGGGTACTCTAATATATCTAAATAGGGTAAAAGACTCATTTGAAACATCAACTCGTATAATAATTGTCCAGTCCTTAGCTATGAGTTTAATTAACTACTGTCTCAAAGTTTGGGGATGTACAAATAAGACTCAATTACAAAGAATACAAAAGTTACAAAACTTTGCAACACGAGTGGCTGTTGGCAATGTAAGAAAATACGAGCACATCTCTCCTGTTTTAAAAGATCTAGAATGGATAAAGATTAGAGATAAATATGTTTTTGATATATGTACCTTTGTTTTTAATATACTAAGAAACAATATTCCTGATTGCTTGTATAATTTTTCTACAGTAAGCTCAGTTACCGGGTTAACTACCCGTCAAGGGGAAGATTTATTAGTACGAAGGTCTAAAACTGATATTGGCTCAAGAGATATAAACATTCGTGGACCTCATTTATATAATCAGCTTCCCAGAGAACTAAAAAATGCTGGTTCAGTGCATACTTTTAAATATAATCTTAAGAAGTTACTCTTAAAGGAAGATTTTACTTGTAAATTTTAATAGTACACCCATATTTGAATACCCAATGTATGTTGGAAATAAAGTCTTATTATTATTATTATTATTATTATATTACTCTCTCTCTCTCTCTCTCTCTCTCTCTCTCTCTCTCTCTCTCTCTCTCTCTCTCTCTCCCTCTCTCTCTCTCTCTCTCTCTGCTGGCTAGTACAGTGGTAACGCGCTGGCTTCGCATTCACGAGGTCGTAAGATCGGTTCCCGTCCAAGACCGAGAGTTTAAGCTGTTTACCGGCAGGAACTGCTGTGGTTGGGCACCACAGTGGGGGGTTGGGGCTTGCCCCGGCTGACGAATACCCATTGTATTGTAATGGAAATAAAGGTTTATTATTATTATTATATTATTATTATTATTATTACTCTCTCTCTCTCTCTCTCTCTCTCTCTCTCTCTCTCTCGTATTCGAGAAAATTAATTTACTTCAAGGTGTTTGAGTAATATACATTATAGACTATAAAAAAAATTTAGTATAAAGGATGTGCATAAAAAAATGAAAATTTAGCTGATATTACGTTTGTATGCGTGTAGTTTTTTTCCTTTTTTTATGATTATGAAACCAGGACGGGCCCCCCCAAAAATATAATCTACCCTCATCGGGCCTGGGAACGAAAACAAAGAGAAAAAGTTATGGGAAGTATTATGACTTGTCAGATGTGAAGGTATAATAAGACATGATCTGTTTATCATCTTTTTCATTCTTTATTTTCAGAATCAAAATGCGTCTCTCTTGGATTTTATGCGGTGCCCTTTTGGTGGCTGCGTTTGGCTTCGTTTTGGCCGGGCCCGTAGAAGCTGAACAGAGTGGGGAAGAGGGGTAAGTCTCTCTCTCTCTCTCTCTCTCTCTCTCTCTCCTCTCTCTCTCTCTCTCTCTCTCTCTCTCTCTCTCTCTCTCTCTCTCTCTCTCTCTCTCTCTCTCCTTATTTAACTTGCATAATAATGATTATATAATCCATACGCCTTCTCTCCTCTAAATATATTTCATATACTTAGTACACTAATTATTTAATGTTTAGCCATCAGATCCATTAAACCTTGTGAAGCTAAATAACATCTAACATCATGTCAGTGATATTAATATTTAAAACAGATATCACAGCGTTTTCCTCCTGTCTGCTTTATTTGACTCTTACTATAGAACATGTGACATAGATAACAAACATTTTGTAAAGAGGAAAATAACTCCAGAGTGCTCGAGGGTTATTCATATACAACAAGGAAGTCACCTAACGTGACAGAGTTCGGGGCTATTTAGCTTTACTTGGGGTTACGCATCTCTACAAGATCCGATAATAAAATACAAAAGGTGGTGGTAACTTATGGATCTACACACAGGATGCCCTATTACCCTCAACAATGGCTTATAGATGTTTAGAAAGAAAAGTTAACTATACGTCTGCGATTAGCACGGGAGAAGTTATTAAAACATTACAGATTGTTTCATCTTCTGCAGGAGTAGCAGATGGAGAACCTTCCATGCTCTTAAGAATTTCTTCAGCCCAGTCACCAACTATTTCAGAGGATTACCTGCGAAGACACCCTCAGATGTTGCTACGGATGTCAAAGATACTGTAAGTTGATAAATTTTATGATTTAGTTTACCCCCTACTTAATGTACTGACAGTCCTCGGACCTCTGCAGGAGTTGTGCTGGTGTTATTTGCTCTGGAATCTCTTCTAACAGGCTGTTAATATATTTCATCCACTGTCTTCCTCTCTCTCTGCTACCCTCTATCTTTCCATGTGCGTTGGTTCTTCGCCTGAGTGCATGTCCAAGGAAGTACATCTGTCTTCTCTTTATTGTTGTTATTAAGCTACGTTGATTGTTAATGCACTCCAGGGCTTGTTGGTTTGTCATAGGAGCAGTGCAGGGTATCCTCGTACTTCTTCTGTATAGCTACATTTTCCATTGCTTCTAATTTCTTCCTTGTATCCTTGGTGATCGTCCATGCTTCTGATCCATATGTTAATGTAGACCACACGTAACACTTCATTGCTCTTATTCTCGTGTCTATATTTATTTATAGAATTAATGTATTTACTAAGTTTTAATCCTGACATCATTTGACATTCTCCCCAGTGTGCAAAAACAAGAGAGAAAGGTTTAACTAGCTTTTAGTATAGTCTCTCTTGAAATAGTTATCGTTTTCTATACAAACAATTTGATAAGAGAAAATGGCATGGTGCATTAACGTTCATACGAATTCACGTACTGCGTATGTGTACCCTACAATTTTAAATACGCAATCATAGCATATTATATATATATAGTTTATCAAGGCAATAAAATATTCATTGTATATTCATTTTTTCTACTTGATCAAACAAAAAATATTCAAAAAAATTACAACTTCTCTCTCTCTCTCTCTCTCTCTCTCTCTCTCTCTCTCTCTCTCTCTCTCTCTCTCGTTCAATTTAATCTAATTAGTTAGTAGTAAAAGCATAACAAATATTTATTTATGATTTTTACGTTCGAAGGAGGTGTGGTGATTAAGGAGAGAAATAAGAGCGTATATTTTTATGATTGTGGGAAGGAAGGAGAAAGATTTAAAGAAGTTCTTTCTTTGCTTCTTGTCAAAAGCAAATGATAAATTTTTTTTTCTTAATTAAAAAAAGAAGGAAAAGCACACGAGAGTAAAAAAAAGAAAGAAGAAAAAAATCCTCTCTTCTCTCTCTCTCAGCCATAAATTTTCTTGTAGCGTCTGCAGCCAAATAGGATACCATAAGTATGGTTGTTAAACTCCACTTTCCTCGTGCTCCATTCACGCGATTGATTTGATTTTTATTTCATTATTTTCAAGAATTGGATGTTATTATTGTTGAATTCATGTGAAAGTACATGAGAGATATGTAATTGCATTTTAAATATATACCTTCAGTTGTTCGTATATTTTTAAATGATTAAAATCTTAGAACAAATATTGATTATTCTTGGAAAGAGGTCTTTGCCAGGATCAAGTAAGTGTTACAAACAAATTCAAATGATTTCGTCATTTTTCTTTTTTTTATTTCTGTTTTAATGATTACTTCGTTCATCTATTATGACAGAATATTGTTTTTTTCTGAACTTATATTTTATAATTGTTATTCATATTGTCTTATTTAAAAATCCTGATCTAAGAAGAATATTTTATTAAAGTGAAGTCAAAAATTCTCCATATGTTTTAAACATCTTGATCAATCACGTTGTTCAAGAGAAGATATTTTTGAAGAAAGAAAAAGACGAAGAAAGTAGTAAAGTAGAAGAGATAGATGATAGTAAGTAGTATAGAGAGAGAGAGAGGGAGAGGGAGAGAGAGAGAGAAAGAAAGAGAGAGAGAAATTAACACGAGAAAAGCTTCCTTATTCCAGCCTACTCGAATAGGAACGCATAAGCTCGGGTGTTTAGATTGGAATCTCTCTCTCTCTCTCTCTCTCTCTCTCTCTCAATATATTGTTTATTTTCATGCTACTCTTTTCGTAATATACTCAGTATCTTCCTAATACTTAAATGTTACACTGAGAGGGTTATTGAAGGTATATAAAATGCATTTTCACATATATTCATTTAGAACGAGAACTATGCGATATTTGGTTAAATACAAACACGACTACTGTTTCCTTCTTACAGCCGTTTTTTGTTGTATGTGTTGCTTGTTTGAAATACTACTTTTTATTTTGTCTTTTTTTTTATTTTTATAGGTTACGGATGTCAAAGAGTGGGCCAGAGATAACGAAGCTATCCAAACACTCGTGGGTGCCTTAGTCCCAGTGAAGAATTGGCTGAAGGTAAAATATTCAATGGCAAAATTTTAACTATTATTTTGAACAAACAGTATTTGAGGTGTATTTTTCATATTTTAGTACTGAAGTACTTTAAGTTATATATAGGTTTTCTTCTGTACTGTTTCACTGTTAATGTCATTTTAATTTCATTCCAGTCACTTTACTCAAACTTATGAATTCTCATGGTATATGTAAATGCATAATGAATGAATGAACAAGATGCTACGACTTCCTCATATACAATTATGAAATATAAAAAAAAATTCATCGTGGTTTTTATTACTCTATATATATATATATATATATATATATATATATATATATATATATATATATATATATATATATATATATATATATATATATATATATATATATATATATATATATATATATATATATATATATATATATATATATATATATATATATATATATTATATTTACTTATTTATTTATGATTCTATTTATTATTCAGTTAATAATTTACATACTTATTGCGTAGCTCTCACCTTGAGGGAGGGGGGCATGTATATTTCCCTCCGTGTTCCCCTGCATGTCTTAAAAGTCGACTAAATAGGGCGGATTCAGAGACTGGGAATCTCCTCCTGTATTTTCTTCCCGCAAATATTCAAGGTATCTTATACGGGGGAATATGGCTCTTGTATAGACTTATTGCGTATTGTTTCAGGAAAAGGCCAATGTTCTGCAGGACAAAACATTTAAGGAAATGTACGACGACGTGAAGACGCGCGTTTCTACCTTGGATGAACACATCGGTTCATGGATCGAACAACGAAATTCCCAGAAATACAAATAAATTTCAAGTTTGCTTTTTTTGTTATTATTATTATTATTTCTCTTGCATTTTTCTTACACTGAACTGTTATTTTTTGTTTTGTTTCATGTTATAGTTAGAGGACTTCGATGTGTGATCATATTTTTATTTTATTTATTTTTTTATTAACATGCTATTGTTGCCATACTAATGTTCTATATACATTTATTTTCCATGGTTTTGGTTTTTTTTTATTTAGAACATTTCTCAGAGGTGCTGATTTAAAGAGGAAGATATAATTATATTTTTAAGTCAGGCAAAGTAAATTGTTGATTGATCTCGTGTCTCAATTTGAGATTATAAACACATATTATACCTCACTGCAAGCTTTGTTTACCTATTAGATTTCCCCAACCAAAGATATTTTGATGGAGATGTACAAGTTATATTCTTATGTATTGATTATGTTTTAATAAAATGACTTCTCAAGACAAATAGTTTAACAAAAAATATGTTGACCTCTGTATTCTAAAATGAGTGACAATAATATGTTTTATGTGAAAATATCTTGTATTAAAACGTTGCAAAATGATGCGAATAAGAAAAATGATTGAAGATGATAATTTTCAACCTGCATAAATAATAGTTTCCTAACAAGAGAAGGAAAGAGAAATGTATAGATATAGACAGATAGAGAGAAAGTCAAACTAAATACTAAGATCAGACAACACCATATGACCAGGCTTCTTGATTAACTTATTACAAGAAGAGTGGCGAAAGATGGAGAATTTGTTTTTATTTCAACGTAGTGACGGTTCAGAGGATCCTGTGCTAGTGCATGTGACTCTGCTCTCTGGATTCGGAAAGTTCTACGAGTATTTAAGGCAATTATGACATAGTGGCTAGCAGCTACAATGTAGATTATCGTATCGCTAGAATTGCGGTTTAAGATAATTTTCCCTTAAAACTATTTGCAATTTATATCTAAACAGTAAAATAATTGCAATTCCATATTGATCAATGAAGGTAAAGTTACATTTATATTTTAATTAAATTCCCTACACCTGAATAAATTAAACCAATATATCGATATTGCCAAAGGTCAACCTAACCTTAACCAGCTATGGGCCACTCTCGAGTGTTGATGGGGACTGAATTTCACTAAATTCCAGATGATGATGATGATGATGATTTTTTCTTTACATTCATGCATCACGTTTCGTCCCCATTTTAGAGGTTGGAGCGGTGGAATTAAGTTTGGATGTCCTTCCTAATGCCTCCTCATGGGCTTGATTCCTGGTCTGTCACTTCACAAGTCGAGTATTCTAACAACCACGCTACCGCGGTCCCCATAATTCCTGCTGAATATAATATAAGTAAATGCAGGAATATTAATCCATAGCTTAATATGGTTGAAATTGGATGAGAAAACTATAATGTTTTATAATTAGTGATACACCCGACGCTAAACAGATATGTTTTTTTCATTTGTTTTTCATTTGTTTTCGCCCTTCGCTAATATTTGAGATATAGCCAGAAGATATCTGACATAATCTCATTAAATTGAGATATATTTTTATTGTTTATATTATCTAATTAAAATTAGCTTAAATTAATTTTTTACATAAAATTCCCGGCAATTTATGAACGGTTTTTACTGAAGAGGAAGAGACTATATCCAACCACGGTTTTCAGAGTTGTAAATCCTATATATAGTGATTCAGATTAGCCAGTTAACTTTCGTTATTCTCCCAATAAATGATTAGGAAGGTGATCATATTTTGTTGCTTTTGTTATCGAATTAAAGTCTGTAATCATAATTAATCTCGCTATTTTACCCGAGACAAATTCGACATATCTTCCATTGTGTCGCTTTGTACTGGTTCTAAAAATTCAAAAAAAGCTATTTACTGATCTTTATTCCTTTCTACAATTTTTAAGGAAAACAATCATATTTTACTTTACGTGAATTAAATGAAATCTCTTAAACAGATCCATATGCAATATACGCAAATAAATAAACAACTTTACGCTTGAATATTGTAACTTAACTCTGGCGTTATCAAACCGCAGAATACTTTCAGAGAAAGTACGATCTTTTTTCTGGTATTTAGAAAGTATTCGAACGTTGGCAAAACATATTAGCCTAAAATATGTATAACTAGTATTTCTTTAGCTAAGAGATTGTTTCGAAATATAAAGAAACAAGTAAATAAATTTGGTGTATTTTGTTTGCTCAAATGCTTCTGGTCCGCAGTTGTTTGATATTACTGTGCGAGTTACACTGTGTGTGTGTGTATATATATATATATATATATATATATATATATATATATATATATATATATATATATATATATATATATATATATATATATATATATATATATATATATGTGTGTGTGTGTGTGTGTGTGTGTGTGTGTGTGTGTGTGTGTGTGTGTGATTACCTAATTGTGATTACCTAATTTTGTTTGCGGGAAAGAGCCCAAAGCTCGTATCTTCCCGTCTCCTGATCGGTTCCATTTTAGACTTAGTGATACTTATCATACCTGTCCTTAAAACTGTGGATTGAGATAGCATTAACTACCTCCTCGCTTAGCGAATTCCAATTATCAACTACTCTTACACTGAAAAAGTATTTCCTTACATCCTGCAAAGAAGTTTTCTTACGAAGCTTCAAACTATGACCTCTAGTTCTAGAGCCAGCCATATCAAAATATCGATCCCTATCCACTCTATCATAACCATGAAGGAATTTAAAGACTGTCACCATATCCCCCTCACTCTTCTAGCTTCGAGTGATGGTAAGTCTAATTCCCTCAGCCTCTCATCATAACTGAGATTGCGTGTGTGTCTGTGTGTCTGTGTGTGTGTGTGTGTATATATATATATATATATATATATATATATATATATATATATATATATATATATATATATATATATATATATATATGCCAAATAAAACAATACGTTCATATTAAGTCAGGAATATATTTATTCATTTTTTATGAGTGTGACACCGGGACAAACAAGAAAATTGCCCTGTTCAGGCCAGGCACCAAGAAAATATCAAGACGAAGAAAAAGAAGTAAGGTGAAGGATAAGGCAGAAATAAGGGAATGATACATATCAGACAAGGGATAGGCTGAAATAACACTCGAAGTATTGAGGACTTAAAGATATGGCAAGATTAGGCCCTTAAATGACGATAGAACTGCTTTTTGAAGGAAGATAGGTTATAAGAATTTGGAAATATAGAAGAAGGAAGAGAGTTCCAGAGTCTGAAGGTGGATGGGAAGAAGCAGTCGATGCATCGACCAATCCGCGAGCTACATATCTCCACATAGTACCCGTGAGACGAGGCCACTTGGCAAGTGCTATGTGACCTTGGCATCGGGGGACGGATGCAACTCACCAACTCATCAGAGCAGCAATTGGAAGTAGTAGCGATAGAAAAGATAAAAGAGACGATAATTTACGGCTAAGAGAAAGAGAATCCTGATTAAAAGTAAAAGAAAGGTTATTGATGAGTCTGACTGCCTTAGATTCAAACAAACAAACAAACAAACAAATATGTATTTCCATTTTTTTACAATGGTTATTCTTCTTAAAAATAAAAGTAACTTATGAGTAAACATGTAACTGAACTAATAAGTAAAAGGTAATACATACAGTTAAATTAAATGTAGCTTTCATGGAGAATAGTAATGATGTAATAAATCTGTTAACAATAATGTTAATAATATAGTAATAATAACACTAGATACAGTATCGTTATTATCGGCATCATTACCATATATGTTTTCCTTTCAATGAGAATAATTAGTTCTTAACTTAGAGAACAGAGGAGTCTATATCAGTTTACATATAGAGAGGTTAGTGTCAAGGGAATTTGTATAAAATAATTAAGTTTAGTTTATGTGTGAGCAGCAACTATTTGTCCAAAAGAAAACTATAAAGTTTGCCTTTGAAAGCTGTGAAGGAGGATGCATTTCTAAGATGCTCTGGAATATTGTTCCAGAGTGTTGGCCCTTTAATAGTGATCATCTCTGAACATGCCTCTGTGTTTGTTCTCTGAATAAAGAGCTCACTGCTCTGTCTTGTGTTGCTTCCCCTTATATCCCTGACTGTTTTTAAATCAAATAGCCAGCTAGGACAATGATGGTCCAAAATTTTGTATACAAAAACATAAATAGCATAAGTGACCTTGTTTTCTGCCCGCAGCCACCCAAGTTTATTGAGAGTTGGTGTGATGTAGTCATATTTTCTTATTCTCTATCAAGGATGTAAGTATAAGAATAAGCACCCTATATGTATGAGCAGTATTCTATGTAATGACAAAAACGAATATTTGGATGCAAATTAAGAAATTTAGTTTATGTAATACCTCTAAGAAAAGTTGAAGGCAATTTCGAGTCATTTTATGTTAATATATTTAAGAGGGTAAATTTCGTTAGTTTCGAAGACAATAGGGCTATCAGTGTCAAGAAGATAAAGAGAGAGCTCTAAACGGTGTCTGGGAGGCATTAAATTTAACTAGATTTTGTTTACCCCACTCACATACCCTCTGTAAATCGGTGTTGAGAGTAGAAGAAAGGGTGATATGATACTGATTACACATAGCAGAGGAAGGTTTTGAAGAAATGGCAGAGAAAAATGAAGGGTAGATTCGTAGGCAAAGGCGTGGAGAAGAGAGGAGGATGGGGACTGAAGAAGATCGTTGATGAAGAGGAGGAACAGAGTTGGTGAAAGAACAGAACCCTGTGGAACACCACTGGTAACAGGGAATTTGCTAGATGTTGCATTGTCAACAACCACAAATATAAAACAGCCAGAAGAAACTGGAAATCAGATAACAGAGACAAGAGGTAAAGCTATAAGCAGGGAGTTTGGCCAACAAAACCTTGTGCCAGACTCTGTCATAAACCTTAGAGATATCAAGGGTGACGACAAAGGATTTGCCATAGTTTCTCAGAACAGATGAACATGCATGAGTATGATAGGACAGGAAGTCACCAGTGGATCTTGCCTTGCATAAAGCGTGATAGGAGACAAGCGAGTTAGATTTGTGATGCTTCAAGATTTGATAATTGAGCAAGATTTAAATACCTTACCGATAGCAGAGTTTAGGGCAATTTGTCGGTAGTTGGAAGGAATAGAGTGGCACCCTGCTTAGGAACATATGAACAAGAGCATGCTTCCAAGATGAAGGATAGATCTTTGTTGGGAGAATGAGACGAAAAAGATGGCAAACCACAGAAGTCAGTTCATCTACAAGCTCCTTAAGGAACCTTGCAGGGATACCATTGACTCTGGATGCCTTGTTAGTCTTTAGAGAGCAAAGAACCTTATGGACTTTGCTTGAAGAAAGAATAAGGGAGGGCATGGGGTTAGAGAGAGGTTAAGTACGAGGAACAGGTGCACTGGAATTGCTTAAAGAAGAGTTGGTAGAAAAATGAGAGCAAGCGAGAGTGGCACTGTTAATGGGAGAGCAAGCTATAGAACCATCACAACAAATGAGAGGGGGGAAAACTTGAGTTACAGAAGTTTCTTGAGAGGATTTTGGCTAAGGACCATAGGCATTTTTCAGTAGGAGAGGAGTTAAGATCTTCAACTTTCCTTCTTGAAAAGGAAGCGAGTCCTAGCTGTAATAAAAGCAGAGAAAGTTAAATCAGAAGGAGAGCTTGGTACGGTTGGTATGCCCAATCCCTGGCCTGAATAGCCATGGAACAAGCACAGTTAAACCAAGGATTAGGGGGAAAGAAGTTTTCATAGAGGAGGCGATAAACACCATCATGGCCAATCAGGGTTGTGGGTCCGAAAGCAGTAGTCATCCCATGGGAAGTCAAAGAGGAAGCTATGCATACCCTTGCACTGGGTACGCTCAAAGTGCCAAAGACAGTGCTGATGAGGAGGAATTGATATAGGGGGAGCAAAAATGGAGAAGACTGAGATCAAAGAGTGCTCAGATTTACTGAGAGGTGAAAGCACATAATATAAGTAGTTTGAAGGATTAGAGGTAAATATAGGTAAAGAATGTTAGCTGCATGTTCTTGGCAATCTGGAAACAAGTAGGATGATTGATAATCTGCTCCAGATCATGAGTAATAGTGAAAGCAAGAGCCTCACTTCCTCCCACATCAGTATGAGAAGAATGAAGCGTCTCACTGTGTTATGCATTGAAGTCCCTAATACAGAAAACTTCAGCAAGTGGATGAGAAGACAGCAAGGACTCATGGCAAAAAGACAGATATTTAAAGGACACAATCAGTGGAATTAGGAGAGCAGTAGCAGAAGCAAAGAAGTATAGAGGTAGTGGAGAGCTAGATCTTCAGCCAGAGAACATTAGTGTCAAGAGATTCCAGGACCATAAACCTTGCAATAGGAATGTAAACAAAAGTACAGGTTATGGTGAGAAAGTTGAATTGGGTCAGGGGGAGCATGACCAGAAGGCTGGGTTTTAGAGAGGAGGAGGAGGTTAGGGAGGGATGTACCCTAGTGCTTTTCCACAGACGAAAGATTGGAGTTCAGACCACGAACGATAGAAAAGTGAAGAGTGAAAGAAAGAAATCTATCTGGAGGTGCAATGTTAATGGCAGAACCATTATCACCACCAAGCATGTCTATCCTCACGTCAATAGTGGAGTCAACAAGATCCCTGGAGATTATTAGCACCCCTCTATGCCGGGTACTGGGGCCATAAGCTGTCGACTTTCCATAAGTGCAGCAAAAGTTAGGAAACAGAGAAAAAAAGAAATAGATGAGAGTGTTGTGACATGTTAAATGTAATGAGATAGTAAGAGATATGTAACGAATAAGGCAGAATATTCTGTGCAGATGTAGTCATAAATAAAGAATCATGCGTGAAGGAAGACTTAACCTGGAACTTTCTAGATCAGTCCTACTCAAGTCCAAAGTACCTTCAGTCGTAGTATTTCAACGGGCGAATGATGCCATGGCCAGTTTACTAACCATATTTTGTAGTTTCCCTCCTTATACGTGTTTTTATTAATGTTGCCCGTAGTAAGAGTTCTTGACATTACTCTGTGAGGTAAATACAAATATGGGGATTTCAAGGCCCCTCTCTCCGCCCCATTTAGTTGACTTTTACGACACATAGGGGAACACCGAGAAGATGTTCTTGCTTTACTCAGGTAGATATTCAATCATCCCTTTTATAAGGGGAATAATGGCTTTTGTATATAATTAGTAGAGGAGTTCTGTAATTATTAACAGGAGCATATCCACGGAAATCGGCTTTCGCCATGGGTTGGGGAAAATTTGAATATATTCTCGTTTTTATCTTTTAATGTTTCAACTTTAATTTCTCTATAAAGCTGTCCATTATGATCAAATGAAACAAATAGTTTGGTAGAGTTTTATTGATTTTAATAAGCACAAATGATTCTAATTTAGTCAATAATTTCACTGTACTTTAGTAGAAGTTATATATACCATAGAGAAATAGATCAATGCAGTAGCATACAAAAAATACAAAGCTTAAAAAGGAACTACCCTATGGGTGTTTGTATATATATATATATATATATATATATATATATATATATATATATATATATATATATATATATATATATATATATATATATATATATATATATATATATATATATATATATATATATATATATATATATATATATATATATATATATATATATATATATATATATATATATATATATATATAAACTGCATCAAACTATTTTTGTGATATATTATCATTTTTGTCCTGTTAGAATGAACTTTCTTATACCTCTAAATATGTTATATTTTATATTTCTCTACACTGACAACCATATTTATTAGTGCAATATTATGAAAGGTAATATAATCAGGTTATACTTGGACTTGATTTTGCAATTATCTGTTGTACGAGAAAATTCATTATTAACATATTTATGTGTGCGTGTATGTGTGTGCGTGTGTGTGTGTAATCAGAGATATAGGGGTTATGTTTTCTGGCTATAAAAACACATATTAGGCCATGTAATTATAGTGAATGGCTATGAAATGTTAACTTACAATTAAATTGGTTAATTAAAGTAATTTATTGGGATTTTACATATTGTTGTATATATTCATAGTTATTAGTATTACGCCATATCCCTTCATCCTCCTTTAATCTTCGTTTAAAATCATACAAATTACCTTGAAAAATAACCAGATATTACTGTTAGTCGGTTTTAATTAACTAGGCTATAACACACATCGCCTTTTTCTTTTTGGGTGGTCTGCGTCTTGTGTTTTGTCTCCTCTGACGCTGAGGCGCGTATTCTTCGCTCATCTCAGACGGGGGTACCTGTCTTCTCTTTCTGCGATTGTTCCGAGGCCGT
>JAXCGZ010004119.1:47500-57500 GCA_037179515.1 Halocaridina rubra
AGTTAAACTTGGGTACCTTTGTGACTTATTATTTCCTGGCTTAAGAAAATACTGCGATATATATTGCACAAGATAATTCTATTTTTCTGAAAAAGAAGAAAAATACGGGAATTTTTGAGTTATGAAGGGATAGAAATCTTCCTCTGTGTTACCCTGCGTGTCGAAGAATTTGACTAAATAGGACGGAGCTGGGGACTAGGAATCCCCTCCTCCGTACAGTCATCCTCCTAGTAGCCAGAAAAAGTGGGGGTAGTTTGGCAGGAGAATTCCAACCAGAACCCTTGTAATTGGTTCTCTGAATATGTGTGGTTGAGGTGTAAGTGAAAGTTAGAGGGAGTAGATAGGGTGTATGGTTGTGGAGAGAAAGATGGATGTGCTTACACTGAGAGAAATGTAGATAAAACGGAATGGTGGGGGTGATATTTAGTGCTGTGGTAAGTAGGTTGTCTGGAGTTGAGAGAGGGCGAGGGTGTGGTTTTGTTGTTAAATGAAGAGATAAATATGTGTGGTGGAATGGAAGGAAGTATCACCTCGAATAATAGTGACTAGAATGAGACTGGGATGCGAGACTTGGGCGTTTGTGAGCACATATGGCCCTGAAGTAAGAAAGAGAAGAATTTTGGATGAAACTGAATAAGTGTGTGGAAGACTTGGGAATGAATGTGAATGTGGTGGTGATGGGAAATTTGAATGCTAGAGTAGGGAATGAGCCAGTGGATGGTGTAATTAGGAAGTATAGAATACCAGGTAGGAATGAGAGTGGAGAGAAAATGATAGAAATGTGTATTGAGGGAGAGATGATGATGGCCAATAATGTACTTAAAAAGAAGGATGTGCACCAGTATGCGTGGGTCAGAGAATATAATGGAAGAATAGTTGACAGAGCATTAATTGATTATGTTGTGGTGGACAGGAGGGCGATTGGAAGAGTATTGGATGTGAGTGTACTGAGAGGAGCTAGTGGTGGAATATCTGATCATTATTATTTAATGGAAAATAGAGAGAAAGTTGGAGAAAAGTGGAGAAAGGGGAGAAATGATAGAGGAAGAGAGCTGCTCAAAGTAAGTGAATTGAATAAGAAAGAGAAATACTATGAGCATAAGGCTAGTCTGAGGAATGTGTGGAATGTAGTGAATGAGAAAGTGAAGGAAAGGAGTGGAAGAAGAATGGAGTTGCTTCAGAGAAGCAGTGTGTTGAAGGAAACTAACAGGTGGAAGGAAAGGTAGACAATGGCGGAATGAGGAAGCGAGTGCATGGCTGAGAAGAAGCAGGCATTTGAAATATGGTTGCAGATAGATCATGTAGAGGCATATGAAAAGCGTAGTGCAAAGGGGAGGTTAGTGTAGCGCGTGGTGAGGGAGGCAAAAAAAGAAGCGGATGTAAGATGGGGTAGGACCTTGTCTGAGAATTTTGAAAGGAATAAAAAGGTGTTTTGCAATGTTATTTGCTTATGACTCAGCACTGGTGGCTGAAACTGAGAATGAACTGTGAATGAAGGAAGTTGCTAGTAAATATTGGTAAAAGTAAAGTCATGAAATGCAAGGAGTGTCAATGTTGGTAGATTGCATGTAGAAGTTGCTTGATGAAGTTGAGAGTTTTAAGTATATGGGGTCACATGTATCAAGGAATGGACAAGTGGATGCGGAGGTAAGTCATAGAGAGCAGGAAGCTGGTAAATATCTAGGACTCTAGGTGGTTTGGAAAGTGTGAAGAGAAATAGGTATTTGGGAATGAATGCAAAGAGAATAATATATGGTGTGATTGTGCCAATAACAATGTATGGAGCAGAGACTTGGAATGCAAGATAGGATGAAAAAACAAAACTGAATGTAATGGAGATATGATGGTTTGAGAAGTATGATTGGTATATCTAGAATAAATACAGATATTAGGCAGAGAACGGATGCTGAAAGAAAACCATCGGATAGATTAGATAAGAGATTACTAAGTTGGTTCGGACACATGGAAAGGATGAGTGATGAATGAATAGCAAAGAGAGTGTGAAAAGCAGAACTGGTTGGAGTTAGGCCAAGAGGAAGACTTAGAATGAGATGGATGGATGGCACGGAAAGGGCATTGGGTGTACATAGAATGTCATTGGAGCAGGGAAGAGAGCATGCAAGAGATAGAAATGAGTGGAGAAAGGTTGTGTATAGGTGACACGAGCCAAAGGGATTTCTCGCACCTGCTAACTCAGCAAACTGTCATGGGTTGGTGTGATGGGAGTCCCATGTGATGAAGCAGTGGGGGTAAACCAGCTGCAGCTGTCGTTCCTCACTAAAGAATATCTATGCCCGTCTACCTTGTGGGTGAACAAAACAGGGTGGTAGGGAGAAAATGTGGCATCCCTGTATCTCCAAGGAGCTAAGAGGAGTACTTGATGTATGTGTGGATCGTGGTGAATACTTGTTTCTTAGCTCGGCCACCCCCTAATAAGAGGGAATAGGCCAGGTATAGGTATGTGTATTTATGAATTTAGAAAAGCTAAGCAATTCTATGAAAATATTTATGAACTTATCTAAGAAAATCTAGGATTTTTGTGAAGATATTTATGAACTTATCTAGGAAATTCTAAGTATTTTTTTCATGAAGTTTATCTCAGACTGTCTCCCTCCATCCACAGATTTCATATTAAAATCACAGCCTACCTTGGAATGGGAACATTTTGGGTCATTCCACTCAAATAGAAGTTCGTTTGCAACAAATATGGATCTTCTATGAACGTTTTGGTTCTACACATTGGACATCGAACCCATGTAGCTGGTTTTCCCTCTTCTAAAGCATCGAGGGACTCCAAGGAACCTCTGGAGGCCCTAAGTTCTTCAGCAGCAACTTCTGCAAGATGTTTGGTAGGTTTCTTAGCCGTTTTCTGCATGTCTGCAGCGCAGGTGACGCATATCGAATGATGGCAGATGAGAAATTTTGGTAATCTCTCTTCGTTGTCCCATGGTTCCAAACACACAGGACATTGACTAGGCGACTCACCTTCCGGAATGCTTGTCTAAAATAATAATAATAATAATGATAATAATAATAATAATAATAATAATAATAATAATAATAATAATAATAATAATAATAATAATAATAATAATAATAATAATAATAAATACTGTATCAAGTGTTATCATTATTTAATACATCTAAAGTATTATTAATAATAATAATGATAATAATAATAATAATAATAATAATAATAATAATAATAATAATAATAATAATTATTATTATTATTATTATTATTATTATTATTATTATTAATAGTAGTAGTAGAAGTAGTAGTAGTAGTAGTAGTAGTAGATTTTATTCAATACTGTCATTCATTGTTTATCATTTGTTAGAACATTAGATTAACAAGTCTTAAGTATCTGAGAAAATCTCAGGCTAAGTATTGCAATCAGCATACACCTACATCACAAGATATTTATATAATTTCAGAATGTTACATTGGATAGGTTTTAATTTTGATTTCGATGAATGTGTTTACGGCTTATAAAGATTTTTATACTTTGATTTAGTTAAGAGCATGACTTGTACATCCCTCAGTCCATCGGAATGAGATTTCATTCCAGTGGTTCCAGTTTTATTTCTGCAAGTGTTCTACTGTCCGTGTACCATGCACACCGATACTCATTTAGGTTCAACATGTGTCGTACCGTACGTGTACTAAACACACTGGTGCTTTTTTTAGCTTCGTCATGTTCCGTACCAAACATGTACCAAACACACTAGTGCTCATTTCTGTTTAAGCTTGTTCCGTATCATACATGTACTAAGCACACTGGTACTTTTATCAGTTTCTGTTAGTGCTGTGTGTACCAAACACACTAGGGTTCATTTCACCTTCAGCACATGGCGAACCGCAAGTGAAATAAACACCATGGTGCTCAGTCCTGTCTCGGCATGTATCGCACTGTATATGTACCAAACAAACAGGTGCTCATTTCAGTTTCAGCAACTCATACCGTATATGCACCGAACACATTGGAGCTAATTTCAATTTCAGCACGTGTTGTATCTTACATGTATCAAATACACTAATGTTCAGTTCAGTGTCATCATGTGTCGTATCATGTGCGTACTAAACACACTGGTGCTCATTTCAGTTTTAGCATGCGTTGATTGTCTGTGTACCCCACTGATGCTCATTTTAGTTTCAACATGTATTGCACCGTACGTGTACAAAACACACTGGTACTCATCTCAGTTTCATCATGTTTCATACCTTACATGTACCAAACATACTGGTCCTCATTCAGTTTCAGCATGTGTCAAACTGCACATGTACTAAACACACTGGTGTTCATTTCTTTTTTCGTCATGTGTCGTACCGTATGTTGTCCAAAAATACTGGTACTCATCCACTCTCAGCATATGTCGTACCGTACATGTACTCAGCACACTTGTGCTCATATCAGTCTCTGCATATGTCATACGATCCTTATTTCAGTTTCAGCATGTTTCGCATTGTACTGGTGCCCATTTCTGTTTCAGCATTCGTACCGTACTTGTACTGAACAAAAGGGTGTTTTTATAGCATGGGAATAAGCAGTACAGAGCCAGTCGGTCCCTTTTCCAATAGGCAACTTTCATTGCAACCTTTATTTGTCAAGGTTGTTACAAATTTATTTATCTTTGCTGATCATAAAACAGGCATTTCGAGAATAATAATAATTATGGCCGGAAAAGGATATGTTTTAACATGACCTCGTGCACTCATATCTTTTACTTTGGAACGCGTTATCAGCATTTATCAGTCTGTGGGCGTTGCTTAACTTATCCTTATCGTTTCTTATCATAAGGAATTATTTTGTACGGCTTACTGAACAACATAACTTCTCTTCGATTAAGGCAGCTATGACAATATAATCTAAACATTTATGGCCCATCTCAGTAGATGTTGAAATGTACATTACAATTTAGAATCTGTACTTATTAAAAAATGGTCTATGGCTTAAATTTTCTCTTTTTGCAAATTTGGTATTAAATTAATATTATATTTTGGGGCATATTTATATTATCGAATTAGGGAAAGGCATAAGACTTCTAAAGCACTTTATCTTAGAGGATATTTTTCATCGAAGGTTTATTAATCTATTTATCTATTTATTTATTTATATTCTTCCTCTTTAGTGCTAATGAAATCAGATCGGTTTAGAAGCAATTTCATGCCTTTTCAATGATTATGACATAATTATTTTATATTGAAATTACACATATATTTAAAGGAATTAAACACAACCTTTCGAACACCGGATTAGTCTCTCTCTCTCTCTCTCTCTCTCTCTCTCTCTCTCTCTCTCTCTCTCTCTCTCTCTCTCTCTCTCTCTCTCTCTCTCTCTCTCTCTCTCTCTCTCTCTATTCATCTATCTATCTATCTATCTGTGTGTGCGTGTACAAACGTTCTCAAATATACAGACACGCGAGTCTATAATTTTATATATCGAATAAACAATCATCATAGGATATATATATATATATATATATATATATATATATATATATATATATATATATATATATATATATATATATATATATATATATATATATATATATTAAAGAAACATTAGTTGATATAAAAAGGCTTGTGTATGTTACCCTTACCTTGTTAGAGGCCATATTGATGAAAAGGGAAGACTTTTTTGATATGATAAACTCCTATTTCTTTTACTACCACTCTTTGCACTGTCCTCACCGTCACTATTCTTTTAGCTAGATATCAGCCGTTGTATATTTTTCAGATGCATGCTTTAAGTCACTAGACATGTTAAATATGTAATCACAATGCCCCGGGTACCTGCCTAAAATTAATGAAGAAGAAACCTGATAAATATACCAGTAAATTCTTTCACTACTGGGAAGTCTTATCTCGTTTATGATTATGCAGATTGGCCTTATCTTTCAAGAAAAATATACAAAGAAATGCTTAACTAGAAGGAAATTAAGTTGATATATAGAGATTTTGAGCTAATTTTTTTATGTACAGAACTTTTTTGTCTGCAATTTTTTTTGTTTTTAATATTATCAGTTTGCCAATTATAACGTTACACAGTGCCGTCCACCTTGTTCGGGCCTAGCCCAGTCTTATTCTCTTTCAGGACAGTTCACTTGAAAACATATTTGGTAACGTGAGAATATTCCTGCATGATATTTTATTTATGTTAATGCGCTTTTGTGTATTAACGTCTGCTTTCTTTATTTTTCTATAAACTCGTGCGAAATTGATAACAAACACTGTCCTTAAACAGGAAACTGATTGTGTTAAGTATTCACAAGAGCGGAATGTGTTCACCCGTTTAGGGTAGACTATGGCTTGCTCAGGTACAAATGACCATAGTGAGAGTAAAGATTACTGCCTTAAAACTTTGTATATTAAAACATTTCGTCCACTTGTAAGGTCAAGAAGAAGTTCTTATAATTTCTGAAATATATGAATTGTGAATTTGACGTTGAAATAAACCCAAATTTGAATCACAAATTATAAAAATGCTACAAGTATACCAACACTGGGTAGAGGCTTTTTCTAATCTGATATCGCTTTAGCTTATCATGACTCTCTCTCTCTCTCTCTCTCTCTCTCTCTCTCTCTCTCTCTCTCTCTCTCTCTCTCTGTGTGTGTGTGTGTGTGTGTGTGTGTGTGTGTACCGTTACTCCAACATTCTTATGTCCATTCGATGGTATACGGATATTAGGGAACGATTTCTATACAAGTTTGTACTCTCTCTCTCTCTCTCTCTCTCTCTCTCTCTCTCTCTCTCTCTCTCTCTCTCTCTCTCTCTCTCTCTCTCTCTCTCTCTCCGTTATGCTGCCTTTGAAACTACAGAAAAAACATTCACTAAATCTTCCATAACATTAATGTACTCTCTCTCTCTCTCTCTCTCTCTCTCTCTCTCTCTCTCTCTCTCTCTCTCTCTCTCTCTCTCTCTCTCTCTCTCTCTCTCTCTCTCTCTCTCTCTCGCCGTTATGCTGCCTTTGAAACTACAGAAAAAAATTCACTAAATCTTCCATAACATTAATGTACTCTTTAACTTTATTATTTAAACAAATAACTGAAAGTATTATAATGTGATTCGACGCTTTAGTAGATACTTTTTACTTGAATTAAATATAGATTGAAAATAAGATTGCATTGTATGTGTTTGCACGGGACGGGCAAAGATAATTGCCCTCTGCAGGGTCTGGCACCCAGAAAATATATAAGGAAAAGTACCAGCTTAAGGTCAAGGCAAATGTAAGAGAATAATAAGCAATTAAAAAAAATGAAGGAAGAGTAATAATGACGAGCACTGAAGCAAAGAGAGAAAAAAAAGATGGTGTTGTGACTTGTCAGATGTGAAGGGATAGTAAGAGATGTTTAACGGATGCTTTAGAATTTTAGGTGTAGATTTAGGGATAGAAAAAGAAAACTGTAACCAAAGGAGCCGTCCTATTCAAGTCAAAAACACCTTGAGTTGTAGTATTGCAACTGGCGGTTGCTGCCATGGGCCAACCTACTACTATATATGTAATGAATTGTAGACAAAATGGATTTTAACAAATAAATACACCGTTTTATGTGCCACGATTAGTCCTCATTAGAATGGGGATATTAAGACTGGATGTCCCTCCTAATGCCCCGCTGTCAGATCAAATTCAAGATAGTCCGTTCCCTACTCTCGCACTACCATTGAGTTACACAGCTCATGTATTGTATGCGATTATTATTATTATTATTATTTGTAGTAGTAATATAGTAGTATGAGTAGTAGTAGTACTAGAAGGAGGAGGAGGAACAGGGGGAGCAGGGAGATAGAATGCTACATCCGCATTTCCCTGAATGTTGTACTATTCCACTAAATGGGGAGGATTGAGGGGACTGGGAATCCTCTCATCTATATTTCTCTTTCCAAAAAGGCAGAGTATTTTGCTTTGACTCAGCCAATCCCCTTATAAGGGGAAAATGGCTCATGTACATAGACAGATTATCATTATTATTATTATTATTATTAGTTGTAGTAGTAGTAGTAGTAGTAGTAGTAGTAGTAGTGGCAATAACCTTGAAAAGATTATCTTCACTTGCAACCCATTCGAGCTAGGATGGTTACATGGATCCTCCATTTTTTCAAATGTAAAAATGTTTTAGTAGTAGTAGTAGTAGTAGTAGTAGAAGTAATGTAGTCTCCGTGGCTAAATGGTAGCGTCCGCGACTCTGTGTCGGCAGGTCGAGAGTTCGCGCCCCGTCACGGACTGAGGTTAGTAAGGGCATACGCTCAGGGTAACGATTACATTTGCCAAAACAAGTTCTTCGCAAGAAGGCAACCGTCCTAGCCCTGAGTATTAAAAAGATGTAAAACCAAATCATCATCATCATCAGTAGTAGTAGTAGTAGTAGTAGTAGTAGAAAACATCAACTATCATAAGAGAAGTACCCCTTTCTGTCGAGGAGTTGGGGGGGGGGGAGTAGAAGGGAAGCCCTTGGGTACCAAATATAGCAAATAAAAGAGAGACAGGAGGAGAGGGAGGGAAAAAATCCCATTATTTTCCTCTTGTTTCTAACTCCTCTCACCTTTCAAGTCCTCAATTTACTCCCTGGAGGAAGGCATTGTGTTGGGGAAGGGAGGAAAATACTCATATATATATATGTAATATATATAATATATATATATATAATATATATATATATTATATATATATATATTATATATAATTTATTTATTTATTTATTTATTGAGGGTTGTATATTGTTGCATGCAGTCATTGTTCCCCTGTTGTACTTATCACTAAATGCATAGTACAGCTGACGAGCTAATACAGTATGTTTGTGCATAGCAATATTAGTCACACATGCAGGGAGGGAAGTAAGAATACTTCCTCCGTGTTCCCTTGCGTGTCGTAAAAGTCGACTAAATGAGGCGGAGCGAGAGGGCTGAGAATCCCCTCCTCTGTATTTACTACCCACAAAAAGTTAAAGTATGTTTTTTTATTCAGCCACACCTTTTATAAGGAGGAGTATGGCTTTGGTATATGGATGGATATATATATATATATATATATATATATATATATATATATATATATATATATATATATATATATATATATATATATATATATATATTTATTTTTTTTTTCCCTTCAGTTACGATTCTTCTTTCATGCCTACATCTGCACAAAAATTCTCTGATATTCGTTATTCCTCTCTCATCATCCTTTCACATCTGACAAGTCACAACTCTCCCCATCTCTATTTCTCTTTGCTTTATATTTTCTTGGTGCCCAGGCCCGATGAGGGTAATATTCTTTTCCCGTCCTGGTTTCACACTCATAGAAAATATATCTATTAATGTACACACACACACACACACACACACACACACACTCACAATCCATAGTTTTAAGGACAGGTATGATAAGTATCACTAAGTATAAAATGGAACCGATCAGGAGACGGGAAGATACGAGCTTTAGGCTCTTTCCGTAAACACAATTAGGTAAGCACAATTAGGTAATCACACACACAAACACACTCATATATATATATATATATATATATATATATATATATATATATATATATATATATATATATATATATATATATATATATATATATATATATATATATATATATATATATATATATATATATATATATACACGAGCACACACTGAAGCGTCGGTACTCAACAGCAGGTGCAAAATTTCAAGAGACAGAAAGAGCGAGATCTAAGGGGAAACGTATTGGCAGATTTGTTCCCTTTAAATGCATATAAATGGTATCGTAAAGGTTGCATATGCTTCCTAAGCAAATATAAGGGTGAACCCAAGACACATGGACAAGAAATTGGTCAGAAATATCCATGGAATTTATGTGAGGCCAAAGCTTGAATATGCAGCACACTTTTGAAATCCTCACTTGAAAAAGAATATAAATAAGCTGGAAATTTTACAGAGACGTGCTACGAAACTGGTACAGAGATGCGAAATCTCAGTTATGAGGAGAGGCTAAGGGAGTTAA
>JAXCGZ010004119.1:70000-77500 GCA_037179515.1 Halocaridina rubra
CATAAGAATTAGGAAAGACAGAAGGAGGAAGAGAGTTACAGAGTCTGGAGGTAGATGGGAAGATGCAGTCTCTGCACAGACCAATCCGCGAGCTACAAAACTCCACACAGTACCTGTGAGATGAAGCCACTTGGCGAGTGTTACGCTGCCTCGGCAGTGGGGGAGGAATGCAAATCGCCAACTCATCAGAGCAGCGATGGAAGTAGTAGCTATAGAAAAGAGAAAGGGAAGATACCTTACTGCAAAGAGCAAAATAATCCAGATTACAAGTAAGAGAATGATCATTAATGAGTCTGGCCGCCTTAGATTCAACCCTATCAAGGCGATAAGTATAAGAAGAAGCACTCCAGATGTGTGAGCAGTATTCTAAGCAGGGACAGATAAGACCTTTATAGATTTTAAGTAACTATAAAGAAGAGAAGTAATGACGAAAACGAAACAGAATCCTCATTTTTTTGAATGAAGTTTTAGAAATTTGGTTTATTTGATTCCTCCAACACAAGTTAGAGGCTATATGGATTCCTAAAGTTGATAGAATTAAGAGTGTAAATTTCGTTAGTTTCGAAGACAACAGGGTTATTAGGAGGAAAAGAAGATAGATAGCCAGAAACTGTGTTTTGGAGGCATTGAATTTTGTATCCTTCTGTGATGACCGAGGAGATGATTGTTCAACAAGGAATCCTCAGTTATATGCAGCAATCTGCCTTTTTTTCCCTCACTCCTTAATTCATGCTTTATATTTACCTAACCTAACCCTGAAATAACAAAACATTGTCCCAATATTTTCTGTGGGAAGAATTTGTCTAGATCTGAATGTTGTTTCTAAGTATATGTAACACTTAAGTACTTTACTTGTTTTTAAAGGAAAATCTAAGAAAAAACGGGGAAAACTACGTCATAAAAACTGTAAAGTTCAGTGTCCAACTTAATGACAGCCATAAAACTGAAAACAGAACCACCCGACAGATAGACTGTGTTCAGAGGCCAGAGCACTTCTACTAGACTACATTTCTCATCTCCCCCCCCCCTCTTCTATATCTTCTTGTTTTATTTATTTATTTATTCATTCAGTCGTCCATTTATGTATTCATTTATGATTGTTATTTATCGAAACTCAAGTAAGAGCAGCGCCGCTCTTTGTCCCAGGATAGGTGTAAGCCTACTCTCATTGCCTAGCATAGGCATAACACACCAGGTACAGTATGTCTCAGATCTATGCTTTTTTATATCCACTGCATAACAAATATATGAGCTCATGAAGAATTAGGACTTGAAATTTTTATAGGACCTAATTCTTCGGTTAGATTGGATTAGGTTAAGTTAGATTGTTTTTTTTTATTAAACTGTTTATATAATTCAATATTTTGTGAAAAATTAGGTTCTAATTCTTCATGAGGTCCAAAAAATATAATTGCTATGCATACTAATGGATTGTCATGTGTGTAATAGGTGCTAATTCTGGTTGGGGCAGTTTTTCGCATCATAAGTTTCACGTTTAATAACATGTTTGTATGATTTTGGAGTCGAATTTTGTGACTTCTTGAGTATGAGTCAGGTGAAATTTCGATGAAGTCTGGAGGTTAGCTTAGGATGTTGTCATTGATCTGAGATTAATAATAGTTTACACCATAATAATCCTTGTTTTATGCGTCACTATTAGTCCTCATTATGGGGGTAGACACAGGCAGAGTATGTGGGGGAAATTATGACTGGATACCCTCCCTACCGTCCCACGGTGTTCTGAGATTAATAATACTTTACATATGATGTTGAGACGGCGAAAAAAGGGTTGGAAGATAGTCAAATTCCTCCCTACTGTAACTGAGAGATGTTGGCGGGAAACTTTTCAGGTTTAATTACGATCAACAAAGGCGGGGCCGCGGTAGCTCATTGGTGGAATTCCGCTGGTCAGGAAGTGATTAATGTTGATTCGATCCCTCAGTGGGCGGTAGGAAGGGCATCCAGCCTTAATTCCCTAGCTCCAACACTCTTGTCCACCCCCATTCGAATGGGGACTCACGTAAGACGATGTACTGTTATTTACAAGCAATTAAAGTTAATGGAGAAAGCTGCAATGTGATGTGTATGTTTAATTTTACTTATTTATTTACCTCTTACATTATACACTTACATATTTTTGTTGACGTTATGAACAAAGAAATCAGTTATCTTTGCTGTCGGAGCTTTTATGACAAGGTACAAATTCTACCTGTTCATTAAATTCTTTATTTCCTGGTAATTTTTGTAGTTTCCCATTTCTTTTATTAACTTTTTTTCCCCTCAAGTTAATAACTTTTACTTGAGATGATGCAGTCAATGAAAACGAAAATATAATATCCCTAAAAATATGACCATAATGTAGAAGTGAAAGATGATATGCCGTGAATGAATAATAATAATTATAATAATAATCATAATAATAATAATAATAATAATAATAATAATAATAATAATAATAATAATAAAACATGACGACGTATTTCCCCTATAGAGAAGCCAGGAGGAACTAAGAAGCAGAGCTTTCAAGCAATCACAAGCCTTCCTCGCGTTTCACTGTTGTTTTGGGGCAAGAAAAGATATGAAAAGAATGCAGTTTTTTCTATATTCACAAGGAGTCGCTGTTGTTTGCCAGGCACCTCTTGGAGACTAGTGTTTTACGACCGTATTTCTTTCTTGATACCAAACCTATCCTTAGATCCAGGGTTGGGACCAGTATCGAGACAAGCTGTCTGGCTCTATCAGTAGCTCTGCGTGGTTGTCTCCTGCTACATCTAAAAATACCATTTACATTTTTATATCATTATTGGTCCCCATTTGGGCGCTCTAACTCAGATCCATCACCTTCCGAGTCGAGCGCTCTACAGGATGCGCTACGGTGTTCCCCTAACACCCCCATAAACACAAGGCCTGAACTTCTCTCTTTCTTTTTCAGCATATTTTCCATTGAGTTTGACACCGGAACAGGCAAATAACATTACGTTGTTGTTGTTGCTGTTGTTGTTGTTATTGTTAAAAGAATAGATGTGGAAGTCAGGTTTGAGCTATAATGAGAATAAGATTGGATGCCATTCCAAACGTCTCATGTTGGGATCGAATCCGTGTTTTTCAGGGTTATCATTTCCCGACTTGGGAGCTCTACCACTGAGCTATGACGTGACTTTAAAACTACGATAATAAATGAACCGCTTTATGCGTCACAATGAGTTCCCATGAATGGGGGTGTACACAGTGATATTGGAGTAGGAGGATTAAGACTGGATGCCCCTCCTAACGCCACCCCCCAAAAATAGCTCTACTTATGAAAGGAAGATGAATGTATCATCAGAATCTTACTCTTTATAGCTTGGAGGAAATTACAA
Source organism: Halocaridina rubra (assembly GCA_037179515.1). NCBI lineage: Eukaryota > Metazoa > Arthropoda > Malacostraca > Decapoda > Atyidae > Halocaridina > Halocaridina rubra. The sequence continues at coordinate 73,360 of JAXCGZ010004119.1, forward strand.
AGGATGCAGTTGTTGTTAGCCGTTTTATGTGTCGTTATAAACAATATTTGTATTGGGGTGGTCGTAAGTTGGAGCCGGGGAATTAAGGCTGGATGCCACTCCTAACGCCCTGCGGTGATCTTGAATATGAATTCACCACTTTCCTAATCGAGTGCTAATTGAGCTTACTGCAATGTAAACTTAAAATATCAAAGGAAATGAAAAGACTGAGGTTAGTAAGGGCATACACTCAGGGTAGCGATTACATCTGCCAAAACAAGTCCTTCGTAAGAAGGCAACCGTCCTAGCCCTTAGTAGAAAAGGGAGTTCGTGACGTAAAACTGAATCAATCAAAGGAAATGAAAATAAATGCAAGATATGATAGAGACATATTACTTCCTTTAAGAATTATATAAGATTCCTCAACCTATTTAGACTTTATCAAGGAATTATTACCAGATTGTCGATTCCCATTTTGCTGAGTCCACTTTACCGATTCCCAAATTGCTGACTTGTTTGTATTCATATCATTGTAACTTCCAATAACCTAACCTAAATCAGTCCCTGCAAGCATGTAATATACTAATGATTAATTTAGATTATTAAATGACGCCAATATGGGAATGGGTAATTTGGGAATCGACAAAAGTGGACTCTACAAATTGGGAATCGTCAAACTGGAACGCTACCTTACACAAAGAGTACAGATCTATAATCCTATTAGTAAATAATAAATTAAGTAAACTTAAATATCGTAAAAAAGGGAAAATAAATACATGAATAGAGATATTATTTACATTGATACAAACAAAATACAAGCTTTCAAACATACTTCATTCGGTTTGGAGGTGGGCCAACAGCCCTAAGGATAATTGCCTCTAACCTAATGTAACTTAACCAATCCTAAGCCAACTTAACCTGATATAAGTATGAAATGATACATTTTTTCACACTGAACTTTTCATTCATTGTTTTTCTTGATTATATGATATATCTCACTTTCATATTATCAAGGGGCACTTGTCTTCAAGCGCATTAAGTTATTATTGTTGTAGGCACCAATTCAAAAATGGAGCTGCCTCGTGTGTGCCAGTAGGCATGTTGCAGTGTCCCCTATTCTTATGTTCTTATGTAATTTTCCTCATGGGCACGAAAATGACATTAGCTTTAGACAGTAAATATTGCAGGCTGACAGCAGATTTCTCAAAAAAGAAAAAAAGAAAAAAAGAAAGAAAATAATTTAATTAACATCAGCTACTAGATTAGAAAAAGAATATTTGTCCAGGACAATTTTTATTACAAAATATGTAAAAAGAGAAAAAAAAAGGGGGGGGCAACAAATATTGGAGAATATTAGCTTATAACATATTCTGTAGAAAATGGCAGATAATGTTAGTTTCGAACTTCTTCAGTAGAAATCTGTAGTAATCACTGCTCATTTGCTGACCATGTGAGGCGTTAGCAACGTTCTCTGCCTCCAAGAGTTTCTTTCTCTGTTCCTCCTACTCTATAGTCTTGCTGCCTTCACCTGAAGTGGCTGACAAGAATACCTCCTTCGTGTTCCCCTTCGTGTTGTAATATGCAACTCAATGGGGGTGAAGAGAGAGGACAGCTCATGAAGATCTGGGACCTGCTTTACACAAAATATTAAATACACATAAACAATATAATATAAAATAACTTTACCTAACCTAACCTAACAATTTAAATATATTTTACTTTGATGCCATAAACAAACTAATAATAGAACCTACTGTAAAGTGTATTAGCTGAATATATGAGCATTTACGTACTGACAATATACTTTCTATATTAGGGCATTATACTAATAGTTAAGTTAGGTTAAGTTAGGTTTGGTACAATATTTGTGTGGTGGGCTTTTCTGGGACACTTTTACCCTCTAGGATTTTTCCCCTGAATTAAGTATTTTAGCTGAGTACAAGATTATAAAATAATTTTCTTAGATTCTATATAACAGTTAGGAACAAGGCCCGATTTCTTAAACAATGTAAACCTAGGATACCATATTGTTAGTTAGCTAGACACACAAATGGATTTTATAAATGCATCTGACGCGGTTCTGTGTATGGCTAGGATCTCGTACGGGATCCCAGCCATACACAGAACCGCGTCAGATGCGTGTATGAAATCCATTTGTATGTGTCTAGCTAACTAACAATATGGTATTCTAGGTTTACACTGTTTAAGAAATCGGGAGATGATCATAAAGGGCGGTTTACACGGTCAAACGGTTCGTCGAACGCGGTTCGACAGACAATTGTTTGAAGTGATGCTCGAACGTGTGAACGGGGTATTTGGTTGTCGAACACGGAACGCGTACACGGTCAAACGGTTCGTCGAACGCGGTTCGACAGACAAGTATTTGAAGTGATGTTCGAACGTGTGAACGGGGTTTCCGTGTTCGACAACCAAATACCCCGTTCACACGTTCGAACATCACTTCAGACACTTGTCTGTCGAACCGCGTTCGACGAACCGTTTGACTGTGTAAACCCCCCTTAAGAGACGCGATCCAAGCATTGTGAATGTGTGTGCTTTGACTCGACCAATCCACTTTCAAGGGGACTTAGGACTATTGTATATTTATGGATTCACTATAACAGCTGCATACAAGATCATAAAATTCTAAACCCCACCAAACAGGAGCTAATCCTATGCGTCTTTTCTCTAAAACCCTCTAGATATTGATGGGGGTTCATTAGTGTTAAACCTTCTAATCTTTTACCCATAGCCATGGGCATACAATTAACCCACTTTTCGCCGTTTTCTTTGTTTAAAACTATTTAGTTTCACTTATTTGTGTATTTCCTTTAGTAATCTATAAATTATCTCTCTCTCTCTCTCTCTCTCTCTCTCTCTCTCTCTCTCTCTCTCTCTCTCTCTCTCTCTCTCTCTCTCTCTCTCATTTTCTTTGCTTAAAACTTTTTCTCTTTGGCTCTCTTTATTTTCATTGTTTGTGTGAAGTCAGTCATATCCTGAGGTGATTTATGTTGTGTTCTTGTTTTATTTGTTTAATTTTTTTCCTCGCTTTGTTTATTCTCATTGTTTCCGTAGTTTTCTTTGTTTCTTTGACTGATTAATTAATTGTTTTCACCCTCTCTTTCTCTCTCTACAATTAATCCACGTTTTCTTTGTCTACAACTTGTTTGCCTCAATTCTGTTTGTTTTTCCTAATAGTGTTCGTAATGCTGTTTGCTTTGTTGATGATTCTTACTATTATTTACAATCTTCCTATAAAATTAATCATCTCCTTCCCTGTTTCCTTTGTTTACAATATGTTCGCCTCACTTTGTTTATTCACAGTGTTTCCGTAATGCTCATTTTTTTTTCGAATTTATATATATTATTGTTTCTCTCAAGGGTTTTATAGTTTTGTTTTCTCTCTCTAGAGTGAGTTTATACAAATATACTATTTATTTTACTGTTTGTTTATTTCAGTATGTTGACCACTGTATTGCAGTGTTTATATTTAACCTTATTACATTATGTTTAATTCCACTGGGGTACGGACATTTGACCCCTCAGGACATCTGCCCCTCGGATGATTGGCCTTAGGTCAATAGCTCCTAACTCTTAATACAAAAGAGGAATGATGAATGGAAAGAAATTCAGTGTGAGCAATTCATTATTCCATACTTGACTGGGTTAGATTAGCTTAGGTTAAGGTTAGATTAGGTTAAGGGCAATTGTCCCATGGGACAATCGTCCCAGTAATAATTGTCCTGCGGGGCAATTGTCTCATAGGACAATTATCCGACCTCCCGAGGAACATCAATACCGCCTTCATATTCCCTTGCATAGGTCGCTAAACTCGACGAAATGGGGCAGTGAGATGGGACTAGGAATCCCTCTTCGTATTTCCCATCCTCATAAGGGTTAAGTTTTTGCTCTGACTCTGTCTCGTTTCTATTACAGCTCTAAACATTCCGAGTCAAACATAGAAATATTTTTTCACTGCTTTGAACAGTCACTAGCAACTTGAGAAACTTTATTTATAGTTTAGAATGATTAGCGGAACTTTAATTAGAATTTTACTACAGCTTGGAACAATCACTTGGAACTTTAGAAACTTTATATATAGCTTTGAACAGATAACTTCACATACTTCATACAACTTTAAACACTCATTAGCAACTTCAGA